>CM019181.2:4894091-5053869 GCA_009739505.2 Apolygus lucorum | reverse complement strand
AGACTGGTATCCCAATTGTCGTATTCCATTATTTTGACAATCTTCATAGAATATGGGTACTTACTATTCTCAATACAACATAGGTTAATTCAAGGTGGGGAAATAATTGGTAACATAAAACAATTTATAATAAATTATGTAGTCGCATTCAAATAAAAATAGCTAAAATGCTTTAAAAAATAAGTATAAAGTATTTTTCTTATTTATAAATTTAATTGAGTTTATCAAATCCTTATTTATTTACGACAATTATGATTGGCGCGCGTGTTGGCTGAGCCTTTTTCTTCCAGTGTTCGTGTATCTTTGTAGCTAGGTACCCATTAACATAGGTACCTATGGAGTCCAAATGCACGAGTAAGAACGAGAACTTAGCTCGGCACAACTTTATTTCATCTTTATTTAACACTCACATACATAGTCTTTATGATCAAACTCGTTTTACTTTATCTTTATTTGCCCAACTTATGAAACGAACTCCTTGCAAGCATTATGTACCCATCTTTATTTGCGATTTGCGAGTGCACTCTACGCTCGTTATTCCATGGAAACTATTTGGGTGAAACTTTATTTGAGTTTGTATTCCAGATGACGGCCTCTTTATGTGCTTCCTGTCGTTATATTCTTTGTGCTAGTGAGAATTTTAGATTCGCCGCATCTATGTCAAACTTAGTGAATTTTAATCGTATGTGTCCGATTTATCTGCTAGTCCTATTTCAAACTTAGTTTGGAAGCTGCGTAATAAATTTCTTGAGTTAGAAATACAAACTCCTTAGTCAACCCTCAAAACAACGAGAAACTTTGTCTTTATGTTCAAACTCGAACTTTGACACCCACCTTAGAAGTGCCTTTGAACTTAGTGAAAAGTAAAGAAAAGATCGACCAGATCGTATTACTATTCATGCACAAAGGTGTCCACTTAAATAAGTAGTATCTTTTCGGACATTTGCTTTATTGGATTATTTATAGTCGGTTTGATACGAACACGGAAGAAAGGGCAGTTTGGGCCAAAGGCACGATCAGCTACCGCACGTATACGTGTCGGGATAACTAAATAAACTTGTGATTACTTCACCAGTAGACGTTCTCTCGTTATCTGATTATATTTAAATGAGGAGATACTTTAAGAACAAAATACTGAACTGTAAATGAAGTTAATTATCAAAGGTATACGTAGTTAATAAACTGAACAATAGTACATTCGTAGTCGTAGGTTCATCAAGGGCGAGCAGACGAGCGGAGAGAGAGATGAGAAGCCGGGGAGCCCTGAGGAAGGTTAGGCAGGGCTGCCACACTAAATGCTGACAATTGGAGATCTACGCATCTGTAGCACTATTAGCTGATGTTAGATTTATGTTACGTGTAAAGTTCGATTTCATTGCTTCCCAATTGGATATAAAATTTTAAATGAAATTACTACCACTGTTTGTGTGGAGATTCCTGATGGCCTTCCTGAATTTCTGAACAAGAACCGACACTTTCAAAAAAAAAAAAAAAAAAAAAAAAAGCGTTTGTAAATTAAACGAACACTATAGTCTTGCAGAGTCCCTTACAGTCGGTTTCTGAAATTCAGAGAGATCATCTCATTTATAGGTCTTATTGTACAATGCTCAGCCTTGCCTTTTCAAATAATTGATAATACCAAATTAGAGTTGATGTTATTTCATGTTGTAAATACTAATAAGCTCCCCATCTATGGGAGGGAGTGTGAAGTTTGAGCATAGATGGTCCGCTATTATTTTGTATTTACGCGGGAACTCTTCCCTGTTGAATGTCTTGAATCAACATTGTTTTTTGTATTTTGGAGGCAATTAGGAGTCGATAGGTTTTTCGATAAATCGATTCAGTGTATCGATTGGGTTGTATTGTCTCGATGTGTTCTAATCGATGTTGCCCCGGTTGTTGAACTCTCATGAAACCATGTGCGACGTTAAGGCTAAATGTCACGATGTTTCAGTGTGATTCTGAAATAAGAGATAGCAGCACCATCGGGGCCAAATTTCGTTACTCCTCAGTTGAGAACGGATCGAGATATTTTAATTCCGCAAACGGATTTCTTTTCAAGATCACCGTAGAATTCCGGGTAATTGGTTTAGAAAGTGTGCAAAAATTTTTTGCACACAGTTCCAACAAAAATTTGTTCAAATTTCGAACATTTCAAAAAGTGGCCTTATAGCCACTTGCAGAACCTTCATCAGAATACGAATCCGTTTGCAGAATTTTTCTAACTTGATCATAGCCGATATGGAACGGGGTGAGGGGGGCGACCATGGGCTGGGGGGCGAGGGGGGCGGCGGCGGCGGCGTTCAAACGCCCGCCACCCGCGCGACCTTCACCTTCTCTCCGACATTCATGTTTTGATAGTTTGCACCCTTTCATCACTATTCTTTTTTTCCTGGCCACCTTATAGGTACCATCAACCTTCCCATTTCCAACTTCTATTCCTTGAGGTTGAACGAATGTGGTGAAATTGCCATGAAAAGCAAGATTCTCATATAATTAACTTACGAGCAAGATTCTATTTTAATTTGATACTGATAATGGTTTGCACTACTAAATAGTTGGTTCTGAAATTGTGGTAATTTTAGTTCATTGTACATGGAGTAGGTAGGTACCTATTTGTTCAAATTTCAAGTGTAGGTACCTAGTTGCAAAAGTGATCTAACATCATTCTAGTCTCGATCGTTTATTTAGTTGAACTAGCAATAGATGGTTTTTGGGGGCATATTTTTCCCAAATAGGGTGTGCGCCCTGGGTAGGAAAAACTGTTTATATAGTGTTTATATATAGTAAAAGTGTTTATATATAGTTGAACAAGCAATAGAATGTTTATCGGGGCGTATTTCTCCCAAATTCCCTCTTAATTATTCTAGGAGTCACACTATTAATTTTCCTTGTTTTCAAAAGTCATTCGTGATTTTATGTAAATATAACGCCTAACAATACTGAAGTGTTTGCATTTTGAGGGTACCCTACCCTACTACCTACTAAATTACAAACATGACTGTCCAAAATTACCATTAGTACAATGTAATAAATACCCTAGAACTCGGGATAGTGCTGTGGTCTTACAAGATAATTTTCTTACAGATGGCAACCCTAAGTGTTTACCTTTTCGGATTACTCGAAAAGTTCAAGGTCGCACCCCTTTCTCGTTCTCTAGCAATCCCGGTAACATCGGGGCACAGTAACAGTTACTCGAACGTCAACAGTTACTGTTGACGTTCGAGTTATAGTATGGCGTTGGTGATTTTACCTTGATTTCACTTCCGTTTTGCACAGTGATCACTACTAACATCGTTTTTTGGTTTATTATTTTCAATAATAAGCCTTTGGAATCGAGCAAGAAAAAAAAAATTTTAACCCCCCCTCAAAATTTGATGTTTTACGTTTCAAGGTACGTAGAATACGAAAATCGAATAAAAAAATTTCCGTCCGTCCGCCGTACGCCGTACGCGGCACTTTTCTTAGCAACACTGGACCGATTTGGTTCAAATTTGGTATATGGGCTCCATTTGGGGTCTAGTTGTGCCGCGAAGCTTTTGGTTGATGTAGGTCACTTCTAAGGGGTGAAAATTAAGGGTTGAAATTTTCAAGAGTGCCCTAGCTCGAAAACTCTCGAAATAAAGGTATCGTTTTCTCACCAATTTTAAATAGTATTGAATTTTTAAAAATTTTTGAGACCACCCGGAGCTCTGTAGGACAAACCGTTCGGTCCCTACGAGTACTTGAAGGTTTTTCCTTCGATAAAACAGAATCATGAGTGTGAATCGCAAAAGAGGTCTAATCTCCATTCAAATTTTATCGGACTAAATGCGATCGCGGTTCACTTCTTCGAATTGTATACAGTTTTGCCTTCTGCGTAACCAGTAATCAAATTTCCATATGAAGCATTCTATTTTTCCAATCGAGTGTGAAGCGTTTAGTTCTTTCTAATAAACTTGATTGTGAAGGTGTGAAGCCAGTATGGTGTGGTAGGTAGTACCTAGCTGGTAGGTAAAAAAAAGTTGGTAGGTAAAAAAAATGTTGGTGGGTAAATAACGCTGCAAATCATTGCTCAAAGGCTTCTTCACTCTTCAGATCACTGATCAGCTGAGTGAGCTCCAAAGCCATTTTCAATCCTATTGAATGGAAGTGCTCTTCCAGGCGTCTCCAGCATTGAGGAGATCTTCTTCACTCTTCAGATCACTGATCAGCTGAGTGAGCTCCGAAGCCATTTTACTCCTATTGAATGGAAGTGCTCTTCCAGGCGTCTCCAGCATTCGAGGAGATCTTCTTCACTCTTCAGATCACTGATCAGCTGAGTGAGCTCCGAAGCCATTTTTACTCCTATTGAATGGAAGTTCTCTTCCAGGCGTCTCCAGCATTCGAGGAGATCTTCTTCACTCTTCAGATCACTGATCAGCTGAGTGAGCTCCTAAGCCATTTTCAATCCTATTGAATGGAAGTGCTCTTCCAGGCGTCTCCAGCATTTGAGGAGATCTTCTTCACTCTTCAGATCACTGATCAGCTGAGTGAGCTCCGAAGCCACTTTCAATCCTATTGAACGCAGGAAGCTGAAATTTGAGAGGGAAGGTCAAGGGAGAATACAGATGGTGGTAGGTGCTATTGATGGAAAACCAGTGACCTATACAGAAGGGTGATCTATACAGAAATAATGAACCTTTGAGCAATGATTTGCAGCGTTTTTGGTTTATTATTTTCAATAATAAGCCTTTGGAATCGAGCAAGAAAAAAAAAATTTTAACCCCCCCTCAAAATTTGATGTTTTACGTTTCAAGGTAGGTAGAATCCGAAAATCGAATAAAAAAATTTCCGTCCGTCCGCCGTACGCCGTACGCCGTACGCGGCACTTTTCTTAGTTACCATGGACCGATTTCGATGAAATTTGGTATATGGGCTCCATTTGGGGTCTAGTTGTGCGCCGAAGCTTTTGGTTGATGTAGGTCACTTCTAAGGGGTGAAAATTAAGGGTTGAAATTTTCAAGAGTGCCCTAGCTCGAAAACTCTCGAAATAAAGGTATCGTTTTTTCACTAATTTTAAATAGTACTGAATTTTTAAAATTTTTGAGACCACCCGGAGCTCTGTAGGGCAAACCGTTCGGTCCCTACGAGTACTGAAGCTTTTCCTTCGATAAAACAGAATCATGAGTGTGAATCGCAAAAGAGGTCTAATCTCCGTTGAAATTTTTTCTGATTAAAATGCGATCGCTGTTCATTTCTTCGATTTGTATACAGTTTTGCCTTCTGCGTAACCAACCAGTAATCAAATTTCCATAATCAAAAGTCAATGGAGAATACTGAAGGCGCCTGAGTGGTCACTGATCAGCTGAGTGAGCTCCAAGGCCATTTCCTCTCCTGTTCAACGCAGGAACCTGAAATTTGAGAGGGCGGGTCAATTGAGAATGCTGAAGGCGCCTGAGTGGTCACTGATCAGCTGAGTTAGCTCCAAGGCCATTTCCTCTCCTGTTGAACGCAGGAACCTGAAATTTGAGAGGGCGGGTCAATGGAGAATGCTGAAGGCGCATGAGTGGTCACTGATCAGCTGAGTGAGCTCCAAAGCCATATCCTCTCCTGTTGAACGCAGGAACCTGAAATTTGAGAGGGCGGGTCAATGGAGAATGCTGAAGGCGCATGAGTGGTCACTGATCAGCTGAGTGAGCTCCAAGGCCATTTTCTCTCCTGTTGAACGCAGGAAGCTGAAATTTTAGAGGGCGGGTCAATGGAGAATGCTGAAGGCGCATGAGTGGTCACTGATCAGCTGAGTGAGCTCCAAGGCCATTTTCTCTTCTGTTGAACGCAGGAAGCTGAAATTTGAGAGGGCGGGTCAATGGAGAATACAGATGGTGGTAGGTGCTATTGATGGAGAACCAGTGATCTATACAGAAGGGTGATCTATACAGAAAATAATAAACCTTTGAGCAATGATTTGCAGCGTTTTTTACTAACAAGCCAATCTGAATAATCCTGAAAATTTTAATCGAATTCGTACGAAAAATGTAGGAGTTATGGCTGTTACCAAGGATTTCAAGGTTTGAGCATTCGCAGAGGCTAATGTCAATTTGGAGGCCGTGATTTTCGTGGGGACCATCTTCACCCCAATCCGCATAATCTCTGAAAATTTCATCGAAATCAGATGGGAAATGTAGAAGTTATTACTGTTACAAGGAATTCACTTTTGAGCATGCGCAGTCACTACTATTAGTCCGGGGTGATGATTTTCATAGGGGCCCATCTACACACCAACCCGCACAATCCCTGAAAGTTTCATCGAAATCGGAGAATAACTTCTTATAGTTCTGCCCGTTACAAGGATTTCACAACAGAATCAAAGACGGACAGACACGGAACCAAAATTGTTCAGGAAGGTCTGAAACGTAAAACGAGAGTGGAAATTTTGATTTTGGAGATCACTTTGACATAGATATGTCTTTTGGCGGGGGGTCAAGGAATTTTTCGTGAAACTTTTTTTTGCCACCAAAAATGCACAAACGAAATCATAACTACATATCGGTAGCTTTGAAGCAAGGTTTTCTTGAATACTGCAATATTATTATTACGTGCAATCGGAGTTTTTTTTTAGAAATTTTTTTTCAGCCTTGAAAAGTGAAAACAATACTTCCGCTTGGTAGATTCGGAAATAAGAAATGCGTAGTACCTACCTTTTTTGGTGCTCTGTACAATGTTTGGGAAATCATACATTTTAATTTAGCTTCCGAGTCTACCAAGGTAGCGGAAGTATTGTTATCACCTTTCAACGTTGAAAAATGTTATCCAGAATCAAAATTGTTACTCCAGTTTTACGTTCTAGACCCTCCTGAACAATTTTGGTTCCGTGCCTGTCTGTCATGAAATCCCCGCAACGCGCAAAACTACGTATAGGCGCAAAAACTCGTATACAAAGTTATGGTCCGATTTCGAATTTTAAAAAATTTCAGGGATATTATGCGGGTTGACGTGTTGATAATCTCTTATGAAAATCATCGCCCCAAGATCAATCAAGTAGCCTCTGCAAAAGAAGCTAATGATAACTGTTATGAGTTTTTGTTCAAATAACTAAAAGTTTCTTGTTAAAGGTTTTTTATGTTACTATTTTATGATTATGCAAATGGCTCGACTGTATTGAATTTTAGTATTAAAGTGACACCACCTTGTCCACCTCTGAAGGAGGTGTCCCTATTGTGAAGGAGCAAGTACCCTCGTATTAAAGAGGAACAGCTTCACTTCTGTGGGAGCAAGTACGTCCCTGAAGGGGACAACAGCTTCACCAGTAGTGGGAGCAAGTACGGATCTTGGAAAGATCCAACAGCTACACCACTATGAATTTAGGAGCAAGTACGATCTCCTGAAGGGAGATCAACAGCTACACTAAATTTTATGGGAGCAAGTACGAGGCTCTGAAGGAGGCTCAACAGCTACACCATAGGTTTTATTGGGAGCAAGTACGGTCCTTGAAGAGGGCCAACAGCTTCACCAATAATTTAGTAGGAGCAAGTGAGATCCCTGAAGGGGACCTACAGCTACACTACTGTATTAATCAGGAGCAAGTACGCCCCCTGAAGGGAGGCAACAGCCCAACTGATCAGATTATTGAGGAGACAAGTACACCTTACCAAGTAAGGTAACAGCTACACTCAATAGGTTTTGGCAAGGAGTTTTTAGGGTTTTGAAAGTAAAAGAGTTTTTTAGATGGAGTGGCCAGACAGAAGGTCAGGAATAGAATGGGTGACTAGAATTGGGCCCGCTCCCTATTTAAGCAGACCTAGGGTTCCCCTTCTTGGTATCCCGGGAATTTCCCGAGGGTCCCAGGGGAATGGCCTAGGCTGTCGGGGAAAACCCAGGTTACTGACCTTCTGTGCTGAATTTTATTATTATCTGAATATTTATAATTTTACATTTATGATACTTGTTAATTTACATAATGGCTGATCTTATTCACTAATAAACATATTCTTAACTTAGTTGTTATAAAGCTAGTGGGGAAGGTTTATAACATACCTCCCCCAATATGTTTGTTACAAAGAAAATTTTTTTTTTTTTTTTTTTTTTTTTTTTTTTTTTACTTATTTTCTAACTTAGAATAAGGATTGGAGGGTCTATTATGTTTTTTCCCTCTTCGTCGGGTGTGGCGAGTCGGGCCGAACTTTGAAGGTTGGTTCTCCCAGATTTTCTCCTTGATTTCTTGGTCGCTGGTTGTAGCGGGGCCTCGTTGGTTGGCTGCGTTGAGCATCGCTGTCCGACGAACATCTATCTGTTCCGCCTTTCTTTGTTGTAAGAATTCTTTGGTGAAGTACTCCTTGAGGGGTGCTCTGTTCTCTTTCCCCTTTTGTTGCTTGGGCGTATGTTCGGGGGCCGGCTTCTGCTTTTCTGGGAGTGCTGGTTCGGTGGTAGGATGTATCGTTTCCGCGATCATCTCCTTTATATCCGTGATGGATGGTGGTATTGGAGTGACCGGGTTTTTGATCATCGAGTGAAGTTTTGATTGTCTCTTCTGCTCGACAGGAGCCGGTGGTAGTGCGGTTTGGACTGTCTCCAATATAAGCTCCTTTATGTCCGTCATAGACGGCGGGATCGGTGTCACGGGATTTTCGATCATGAAACGAAGTCTCGACATCTCGTAAGTGATTCGTGCGAGATCCATTTTGCAAGTGGTGATTAATTTGAGATACCGAAGGGTTTTTATGTGGGTCGATATCGGTTGGAGAAGGGGAAAATCTGACCCTCAGGTTGTACCGTTGGGGTGCTTGACCTGCAGTCGCGGTACCTGACGGATTATTGTTGCCTTTCTCATTTGGTGAAGGGATTACTAATCCGGCTTTGCAGCGGTCAATTGACACGTTGTGAGTTGATCCTTCTCGTTCTATTGTGATTGTTTTGCCATTGTTGACTAAGACTTTAAATGGTCCTTCATACAAAGGTTGTAGGGAAGTTGTTTGGACAGGTATTTTTACGTATACCCACTTTGCTTGTAATAGTGTTGATGGTAGATAGTTTTTCTTTAGAGTTTGTATTTTCTTGACAGTTGGATTGTTGGTGGTTTGTTGCGGTGAAAATATGTCTCCGGGTAGTCGTAGGGGGTATCCGAACGTCCGAGATGCCGGGGAAGATTCGTCCGCTGTGACACAGTTTCGTAGCCCTAGCATAACTAGGGGTAAGTTGCGTACCCAATCGATGTTTTTTGTTTGGGCCGCCAAACTGGATTTAAGCGAACGGTGCCAACGTTCTATTTTACCGTTGCTTTGAGGATGATAGGCGTTGGTATGGCGGTGTTGTATACCGAAGGTGTCGCACATATTTTTGAATATGTGTGATTCAAATTGCCTTCCTTGGTCTGTTGTTATTGTGTGTGGTACCCCGTATCTGCTGATCCAAGTAGTCAGGATTGCTTCTGATACTGTATCTGCATCTATTTTTGCGAGGGGTATGCATTCTATCCAATTGGTGGCTCTATCAATAAATGTGAGGCAGAATTTCTTTCCTTGTGACATAGGTAATGGTCCTACTATGTCTACATGTAAATGACCGAACGGTGGCGTTTTTGGAAACGTTTGTAAAGGTGCCTTGGTATGTTTGTGTATTTTGTTGAGCTGGCATGGTTGGCATTGTAGGACCATTTTCTTGATTTCTGTGTTCATTGCGGGCCAAAAGAATCTGTCTGTTATAAGCTTTCTGGATGTTCGTATACCAGGGTGACACAATTTGTGTATTCGGTCAAACGTTTCTTTCCTCATGTTGGAAGGTACGTAGGGCCGTATTTTGTTATCCTGGAAGTTGCAGAGTAGTGGGCCATGTGGGGTTTGTTCCACACGCCTGCGGTTGGGATGTTTTGAGAAGTAGATTTCAATTTGGGGATCTTTTCGTTGTTCCTCGATGAGTTTGAGTGTATCATCTGGTGTGTATATCTCCTCTATCCTGGACCATGCGTCGGCAACTACGTTGTCTTCTCCTTTTTGATAACGTATATCCGTCGTAAATTGGGATATGAAATTAAGTTGCCTAATCCTTCTTGGGCACGCGGTTTTTGGTAGTTGGTTGAGTGCATATGTCAAAGGTTTGTGGTCCGTGAGGATGTGAAAGTGTCTACCTTCCAATATGTCTCTGAAGTGTCTTACTGCTTCAAAAATGGCTAACAATTCCCTGTCAAACGTGGAATATCGTTGTTGTGTGTCTGAGAGGGTTTTGGAGTAGAATCCTAGTGGCTCAACGTTATTTCCGTTATATTGACTGAGAGCTGCTCCGATGGAGACGTCACTGGCGTCACATGCGAGCTGGAGTGTTGCGTGTTGACGGGGGTGAGCCAGTAGGGTAGCTTCAGCTAGCATTTGTTTTAGTTTGTCGAAAGATTCAGATGCTGCAGGGGTCCAGTCAATAGGAGTTTTATCGTTTTTCTTGGAATTGTGAAGAAATTGGTTAAGTGGTCTCTGGACTTTCGCTATGTTTTTTATCCCACGGCGGTAGAAGTTAATCATCCCTAGGTATCGGCGAAGTTGGGAGACGTTTGTAGGTTTTGGGTAGTCCTTGATTTGTTGGACCTTTGAGGTGAGTGGTTTGATTCCGTCTTTTGAAATAGTGTGTCCGAGGAAGGTTACGCTCGGTTGTCCTAGTACGCATTTGTCGATATTTAACTGGAGCCCATGTGATGCGAGTTTGTCTAGTACCGTCTGTAGATGTACTTCGTGTTCTTGTTCGTCCCTTGATGCGATTAGAATATCATCAATGTAGATGAATACGAAATTCATGCCTCTTAGTAAGTGGTCCATGAATCGTTGAAAAGACTGGGCGGCGTTGCGTAATCCGAATCCCATTCTTGTATATTCGAAGAGTCCAAAAGGCGTAATTACGGCTGTTTTTGGTACATCTTCCGGGGCGATAGGTATGTGGTGAAATGCTTTTGTAATATCTAGCGTGCTGTAGATGGTTGTGCCTTCGAGGAGGGTGTTGCAGTCTCGTAAATTGGGTACCGAGTATTTGTCCGGAACGGTGCGCGAATTTAGCTGCCTATAGTCTCCACAGGGACGAATGGATCCGTCGGGCTTGGTGACTATGTGTAATGGTGAGGACCATGGGGATTTAGACGGTCGTATGACTCCCATGTCTTGTAGGCGTGTGAATTCGTTTTTCGCCAATTTGAGTTTGTCCGGTGCCAATCGTCGGGCTTTCGCATATACTGGAGGTCCCTTAGTTTCGATGTAATGGTAAACTCCAACGTCTTTATACACAGGATTTCCGTTTGGTCGGGATATCTGTATGTATTTTTCCAAAAGTCGTTTATATTTTGCGTTTGGCGGGATATGTGTGATGGAGGCGATTGGTTTTGTAGCTGAGATAGAGTTTATCCGTCCAGAGATAATTTCGCCATTTTCGGAGTTTATTAATCTTCCTTTTTTCAGGTCTACTAGGAGGTGGTAGTAGCTTAGGAAGTCTGCCCCTATGATGGCTTTAGGTATATCTGCGACGGTGAAGTCCCAAGTATAATGTCGGGCGTTGAGTTGTATTTTGGCGGTGAGGTTGCCATATGATGAGATGGAGGATCCGTTTGCCGCGTATAAGGAGGTTCGTGAGCGATGTTGTCTCCTGACGAGCTTATTAGGTAGAACCGAGATTGATGCACCGGAATCTACGAGGAATGGTATGCCTTGTTTCTGACAGTAGATAAAAAGGCGGTTTGATGTTGTATTTGCAGGGCGTCCCGCCGATACGGCTGCAAAAATTAGTTTTCCGACTGGAATCGGCAGGGTTTTTCGCATTTCTTTGCGTCCCTCCCCCATTTCTCGTGGTACCAACAACTCGTTCTTGTCCTAGATCTGGATGGTGATCGGGACTGATCTCTGTTTCGGGAGCGATTCTGGATTTGCGGGTTGCGTCGTCCCCTATCTCGAGATCGGGATCGTGAGCGCGCCTCTTGAGGACGTTGTGACGATAACTGTTCAATTTTGTTGGTTAGCTCGGCGATTTGTTGGTGCAGCGAACTTGTAGGGGTGTCGTGAGTTGTTGATGACTCCATGATTCTATCTGCGATTAGTGCGAGCTTCGTGGGATCCGATTCCGTGGATGCTGCGAGAATGTTGCGGCAGGCAAGGGGTAGTCGATTCATCCATAATCTACATAGTAAGGTGGGTGGTATTTCGGTTCCCGCGACGTACCTCATGTCATTAAGGAGCTGAGATGGGGTTTGGTCTGATATCGGCGGGTTGTCGAGTAGTAATTGAAGTGATTTCGACTCTGATCGGCTATATGTGGAGTTTAGCCTGTCCTTTAATAATGAGTATGGCTTTTCTCCTGGGTCCGTAAGTAAATCAGCGACTTGGCGTAAGGCTTCGGGTGGAAGGACGGCGATGACCCTGTTGAATCGGGTTGTTTGTGAAGTGATTCGCTCATTTGAAAAAATCGCTTCTGCTTGAAGGAACCAGAGTTTGGTATCCGCGCTGAGAAATGCCGGGAGCCTCGTTGTGGACGAGAGGGTGTCCAATGTCTGGGTGTCTTGCGTCATGATGGGGTGAGTTGAGTGATGACGGAAAGAGAGTGAGACAAACGAGGCGGACAACGGCAGAGGAGCGGGTTCAAATGTCGGTGGTCACCAGTGTTATGAGTTTTTGTTCAAATAACTAAAAGTTTCTTGTTAAAGGTTTTTTATGTTACTATTTTATGATTATGCAAATGGCTCGACTGTATTGAATTTTAGTATTAAAGTGACACCACCTTGTCCACCTCTGAAGGAGGTGTCCCTATTGTGAAGGAGCAAGTACCCTCGTATTAAAGAGGAACAGCTTCACTTCTGTGGGAGCAAGTACGTCCCTGAAGGGGACAACAGCTTCACCAGTAGTGGGAGCAAGTACGGATCTTGGAAAGATCCAACAGCTACACCACTATGAATTTAGGAGCAAGTACGATCTCCTGAAGGGAGATCAACAGCTACACTAAATTTTATGGGAGCAAGTACGAGGCTCTGAAGGAGGCTCAACAGCTACACCATAGGTTTTATTGGGAGCAAGTACGGTCCTTGAAGAGGGCCAACAGCTTCACCAATAATTTAGTAGGAGCAAGTGAGATCCCTGAAGGGGACCTACAGCTACACTACTGTATTAATCAGGAGCAAGTACGCCCCCTGAAGGGAGGCAACAGCCCAACTGATCAGATTATTGAGGAGACAAGTACACCTTACCAAGTAAGGTAACAGCTACACTCAATAGGTTTTGGCAAGGAGTTTTTAGGGTTTTGAAAGTAAAAGAGTTTTTTAGATGGAGTGGCCAGACAGAAGGTCAGGAATAGAATGGGTGACTAGAATTGGGCCCGCTCCCTATTTAAGCAGACCTAGGGTTCCCCTTCTTGGTATCCCGGGAATTTCCCGAGGGTCCCAGGGGAATGGCCTAGGCTGTCGGGGAAAACCCAGGTTACTGACCTTCTGTGCTGAATTTTATTATTATCTGAATATTTATAATTTTACATTTATGATACTTGTTAATTTACATAATGGCTGATCTTATTCACTAATAAACATATTCTTAACTTAGTTGTTATAAAGCTAGTGGGGAAGGTTTATAACAATAACCATTAAGTATCAGTATCAAATTAAAATAGAATCTTGCTCAGTTGTTGTCGGTCGCTCGTGAAGTGAACACGTCCTCTGCGTTTATTATCTCACAGTGTCTTCTGTCCTTTTTCATTGTGTTTTCCGTCTCACTCTATCGTGTTTTATCGCACCTCATCGTGAGGCTTATCGCTTGTCTTCTCGTTATCGCCTGGGCTCTTTGTATCGTCGGCTGAGGTCCAGAGGTATTATTTGTAGAAATGGATTGTGCCAAGTGCTCGCGTGATTTATTCTCGCCTAAGAAGACAGTGAAGTGTGTGAAATGCGAGTCTTCGTATCATCCATCATGCACTCGCCTCAAATCTGTTGAAAATTTCCGGAAATTGAGGAAAGAGGCGAGAGAAAGGTGGGAATGTGATAGATGTAAGGGTCTGGAGGAGGTTAGCTCTGAGGATGAAGAATCACTTGACGGGGTCAAGGAGGTAGCTTCAAAATCGGAATCTACGAGGAGTAGTGCCGCTGAACGTGCGATTTGTGATGTGAATCGCAAACTTGACAAGCTGTCATCGGTGGCTGGGGATATGAGGGAGCTCAAGGAATCCGTCGGTTTCATGAGCACTCAGTTTGATACCTTCATGGAGGAGATGTCCAAATTGAAAACCACCGTCGATGAACTGCATAAAGAGAATAACGACCTGAAATCAGTTGTTAGGGAACTGCAACAAAAGGTGGACTATCTAGAGCAGGATTCCAGAAATAACAACGTGGAATTGCATGGCATACCTGAGACGAACGGCGAGTCCTGCGTGGATATTGTAAAACAAGTTTCAAATTTCCTTAAGGTGGAGTGCGGCTCTATTACCAATGCATTTAGGGTGGGTATCAAAAAGGATCGTCCAAGGAAAATTCAGGCTGTTCTGAAATCTCCTGATGACCGCGAAAATTTGGTTCGTTCTGCCAAGGCTGATAAAAGCCTCACAGCCCGCTTGCTCTACAAGGAGTGGCCTAACGATCGGGTGTTTGTGAACGAGAATCTCACTGCCTTTCGTGCTGAGTTGTTTCGTCGGGCCAAAGCTAAAGCCAAGGATGTAGGTATGAAATTCGTATGGTTGAAAAACTTTGTGGTGCATGTTAGAAGAGCTGAGGGTGATCGAGTGAGGACCATCAGGTCTTTTGACGACATTGATAGAATGTAACCTAATCCTACGATTGTAGCACCGGCACCTACCTAACACAAAAATGAATAATTCTCCCTCCGCTATCGACGATTTCTTAAACCCACAAATCTTGATATCTGATACTTGTGCCTTATTTAATGACTTTAAATCTTATATGATGAAGATCGATCTTCGTAGAAACTTATCGTTTGTACACCTGAATATTAGAAGCTTTAACAAGAACTCTGAGGAGTTTTTCGCTCTATTACAGTCGGCCAATTATGAGCCTGACTTTATAATATTGACGGAGGTCTGGCAAAGTCAATGCATGATTCCTCTCGCACTTCCAAACTATAATGTTCACTTCACTACTTGTCCGATAAATCGAAATGATGGCACTATTGTATATGTTAAGTCATACCTGTCTTGTGATGTCGATGAGGTCAAAATGATCGATGTATCAACTTTGGCGATCCGTTTCAAGCTACCTAATAATGAAGAATATCATCTGTTGGCATTGTATAGACCATGGTCTTGTATCTCCGTAACTGAGTTTCTGATTGCACTCGAATCCTACTTGAAAAATGTTAAAGCGCACCATTCATTCATTATTGGAGATCTAAATATTGACCTATTAGGATGGGATGTAAATACCGAACTTTATTCAGAAATCATGAGCTCCTTAGGATATACAAATCTCATTAATATTCCAACTAGAATTCAAGGCTCGACTGAGAGTTGCTTAGACCATATAGCCATTAAGTCCTCCAATAAACGTACCAAAGCAGGTGTCATAGAAACACATGTAACTGACCATTTCACCACAGTACTAGCGTTTCCAATAACTAATCAGATTATAAGACACTCCAACGTATGCAAAACGATAACATCTATTGACTTCTCCTTAATGAATGAAAAGTTTCTGAAAGCTGATTGGAGTCCAGTTATTGAACTTAGCGATGTTAACGAGGCTGCTAGTCTGTTAGTCAAAACGGTTGTTGATATTGTTGATAACTCCACTATATCTAAAACAATCAAACCAAAGCACCTAAAGCTAACTCCTTGGATAACTGAGGGTTTGTTAGTTTCAATTCGCAATAGAGAGGCGTTGAAGAAAAAGTTGAAGAACCAACCTTTCAATACTCAATTGAAAGCGTATTATACTAAATTCAGAAATAAAGTGAATGACTTGAGAAAAATAGCAAAAAAGAATTACTACTCTGAACGACTTGATAAAGCAGAAAATAAAGTAAAACAACAGTGGGAAATCCTGGATGAAATAATTAAAGGTGGTCGAGAAAGTAAAAAAATTCTCCCTCTGGTCTCTGAAATTGCAAAAAAATGAGAACATCGATATTGAGTCAGCAAAAAAGAGAGCTAGTAATGAATTAAACAACTATTTTGCCAGGATTGGAGATTCGATGGCTTCAAAAATTAAGTTGAAACCAACCTATGTAAAGTTCAAATCCCATAATGTTATTAGTAAAATTTCGAAATTTAAGATAAAAGAAATAGCTGAACAAGACATAATTGACATAGTAAACAAAATGAGGGGAAATTCAGCGCCGGGAATTGACAAAATTTCATCGAAAACTTTGAAGTCTGCAATCGCATATTTATCCAAACCACTACGGCATGTTTATAATTTGAGCATCAGAAATTCTTGCTTTCCAGACATATTCAAATTGGGTAAGATTGTTCCGCTTTACAAAGGAGGTGACAAAACCGAATTAGGTAATTATAGACCAATCTCCTTACTAAGTGTGCTTTCTAAAGTTTTAGAAAAATGGGTCAATAGATGTTTATATGACTACTTGGAAACAAACAATCTAATTTCAGACCGACAATTTGGGTTTAGGAAAGGCAGGGGAGTGAATGAAGCCCTCTATGAATTGACGTGTGACTTATCCAAAATAAGAGATGATAACAAAAAAGGTGTTCTCGTGTTCCTCGACATGGCTAAATGTTTTGACTCAATAGACCGTTCTATTATGATTGAAAAATTAGACGAAATGGGAGTTGATGAACATAGTAAAATGTGGTTCAAAAGCTACCTTGACGATAGACGACAAATTGTTGAAATTGATGGTGTCAAAAGCAGCGAGTTATTTAACAACTATGGTATAATTCAAGGGAGCACACTTAGTAGTACGTTGTTCCTCGTATATGTAAATCATGTGGCTAGTATAAATTGTAAATGCAAAGTTTATATGTTTGCGGATGACACTTGCTTGCTGTTCGAGGGTGCATCTTGGGATGAAGTTTATAAATGTGCAAACTCAAACATCAATACTTTCCAGTCTTGGTATGATAAGAATTTACTTACGTTGAATACTGCTAAAACAAAACTATTAGAATATGGTACAAGAAATAGTAACGATACTTCAAACCAAATAATAATTCATAGCTGTCATGATGGAAAAAATTGTTTATGCAGTCCAATTGATAAAGTTAGTCATCACAAGTACTTAGGCGTAATTTTTGATCATAATCTGAAATGGGATATGCACATTGAATTTCTTGCCAACAAGTTAAAAAAATTTACATATATATTTTATCGAATACGTCAAGTGTTACCTGTTGATAAATTGAAAGTTGTCTATGACTCCATGTTCTTATCGGTCCTACAATATGGAATACATGTTTGGGGTTCTGCGCTGAACGCATCTATACTCAAACTGATAGTAGTGCAGAAGTCAGTCATAAAAGTGCGTTTCTGTTTGCCCCGTAAATTTCCGTCCAACATCCTATACACTCATACCAAAACTTTTTCTGTAAAGCAATTGTTGTGCAAAAATCTTTTATTGTTTTACCACAAACATCCTCCTATAATTAATTCTGAACAAGGCCATCCTTACCAAACTAGGTATGTAGTTGAAGGGAATGTCATTATTCCTCGACCTAGACTCCAATTAACAACCCGCAGCCCGAACTACGTCATCAGCATCATCCATAGACATTTAGATAAGGAGATGAAAACTCCTGCTGATTTCTCAAGGAACAGTTACAAAAAGAGAATATTTAAGTTTTTGATCGACAATGGACCCCTGCAGATCGAACACTGTATGTCCAGCCAGTATATTTAAAAGGAAAAAATAATAAATAAATAAAATAATAATAATAAATGATTTATAACTAGGTACACCAGAGGAAGTTATCAATCTTCAATTTTAAGGAAGCTCAACAACAACCCCCAGTAGCAACACAGACTTAGTCTAGTGCTACTGGTCATTGACGCCACTTTTTAGAAGTTTATAGTATTATTTTGTCTATGTTATCCCTATGCATTTTGTTCTTATCTTTTTTCCTTTGCTTTTTTTTATGTCAATAAACCAAATTTCTTCTTCTTCTTCTTCTTCTTCTTCTGCTCATAAGTTAATTATATGAGAATTTATCCCTAGTTCTAGAGTATTTATTACATTGTACTAATGGTAATTTTTGGACAGTCATGTTTGTAATTTAGTAGGTAGTAGGTACCTCAAAATGCAACACTTCAGTATTGTTAGGCGTTATATTTACATAAAATCACGAATGACTTTTAAAAACAAGGGAAATTAATAGTGTAACTCCTAGAATAATTAAGAGGGAATGGGGGGTGCGCCTTGATTTTTTAAAGATTTTTAATCGAAAGTAGACTACATTCTGAGAATTTTGGCACCAACCGCGACCTTCTAGCGTGAGTAGATCTGTTTCTATGATTTTTTCAGTTTCGACCGTTTATGACGTCACGCGCCCCTCTCGCCTGGGCGGGACCCCCCCCCCCCACTGTGACGTCATAAACGGTCGAAACTTTAAAAATTCATAGGAAAAGATTTACTCGCGCTAGAAGGTCGCGGTTAGTACCAAAATTGTCAGAATGAGGTCTACCTTAGATTAAAAATAACAATAAACAGTTTTTCCTACCCAGGCGCACACCCTATTTGGGAAAAATATGCCCCCAAAAACCATCTATTGCTAGTTCAACTAAATAAACGATCGAGACTAGAATGATGTTAGATCACTTTTGCAACTAGGTACATTGAAATTTGAACAAATAGGTACCTACCTACTCCATGTACAATGAACTAAAATTACCACAATTTCAGAACCAACTATTTAGTAGTGCAAACCATTATCAGTATCAAATTAAAATAGAATCTTGCTCGTAAGTTAATTATATGAGAATCTTGCTTTTCATGGCAATTTCACCACATTCGTTCAACCTCAAGGAATAGAAGTTGGAAATGGGAAGGTTGATGGTACCTATAAGGTGGCCAGGAAAAAAAGAATAGTGATGAAAGGGTGCAAACTATCAAAACATGAATGTCGGAGAGAAGGTGAAGGTCGCGCGGGTGGCGGGCGTTTGAACGCCGCCGCCGCCGCCCCCTCGCCCCCCAGCCCATGGTCGCCCCCCTCACCCCGTTCCATATCGGCTATGATCAAGTTAGAAAAATTCTGCAAACGGATTCGTATTCTGATGAAGGTTCTGCAAGTGGCTATAAGGCCACTTTTTGAAAATGTTCGAAATTTGAACAAATTTTTGTTGGAACTGTGTGCAAAAAATTTTTGCACACTTTCTAAACCAATTACCCGGAATTCTACGGTGATCTTGAAAAGAAATCCGTTTGCGGAATTAAAATATCTCGATCCGTTCACAAATGAGAAGTAAACGAAATTTTCTTCATTTTGGTGCTGCCACGTGGTGGCGGATTTTACAACTAAACTCGGGACATTTAGCCTTAAGGCTAAAGGGGATGACAAGTGTGCGAGAGAGACAGCTATATCGGGAAAAGAGAGAGACAGGAGCTTAATCATTTTCCCAAAAGTTCTCAGCTATCAGTGGACCGATTTTCATTCTGTAAAATTATTTGGTTTCCTTTCGTCGTATTCTAAGTTTGTGCCATGTCAAATTTCTCATAAAATCTATATTTTTTAACGAAACACCATAATTAATCTTTTGGTGATTCACTCATTGGCCAAATATGCGGGCATTAGAATAAATTTTCCCAAAACCGAGATACCAGGCATATTCTAGCAGATGTCCTCAACATATGGAATCCATCAGAAATCAAAAATATTGAGAATTAGCGACCGAAAGAGAAAACGAAAATCAAGAGGGTTGAACTTCAGTCAGGCAACCCCCCTCGCCATTCAGAAGACAACAAACCCGCCCGTCAGCTCATCCGCCACGCGCCCGACACCGTTCCCGAACTCAGAAGTTTATAAAACGCTTGCCAGGTGGGTGTGGCACATAGCTTCCTCGTATCCACAACTCGAAAGTATTGATACTCTTATAATTGGGAAATCATCAAAAACCTGATTTTGAGAATATCACCCCTATTATTCACTAATTAATAATAAAAACGTATGCCAAGTAGGTGTGGCACATAGCTTCCTCGTATCCACAACTCGAAAGTATTGATACTCTTATAATTGGGAAATCATCAAAAACCCGATTTTGAGAATATCACCCCTATTATTCACTAATTAATAATAAAAACGTATGCCAAGTAGGTGTGGCACATAGCTTCCTCGTATCCACAACTCGAAAGTATTGATACTCTTATAATTGGGAAATCATCAAAAACCCGATTTTGAGAATATCACCCCTATTATTCACTAATTAATAATAAAAACGTATGCCAAGTAGGTGTGGCACATAGCTTCCTCGTATCCACAACTCGAAAGTATTGATACTCTTATAATTGGGAAATCATCAAAAACCTGATTTTGAGAATATCACCCCTATTATTCACTAATTAATAATAAAAACGTATGCCAAGTAGGTGTGGCACATAGCTTCCTCGTATCCACAACTCGAAAGTATTGATACTCTTATAATTGGGAAATCATCAAAAACCCGATTTTGAGAATATCACCCCTATTATTCACTAATTAATAATAAAAACGTATGCCAAGTAGGTGTGGCACATAGCTTCCTCGTATCCACAACTCGAAAGTATTGATACTCTTATAATTGGGAAATCATCAAAAACCCGATTTTGAGAATATCACCCCTATTATTCACTAATTAATAATAAAAACGTATGCCAAGTAGGTGTGGCACATAGCTTCCTCGTATCCACAACTCGAAAGTATTGATACTCTTAAAATTTGGGAAATCATCAAAAACCCGATTTTGAGAATATCACCCCTATTATTCACTAATTAATAATAAAAACGTATGCCAAGTAGGTGTGATTTTGATTTTGTAGAACTTTTTTTGTTCAATCTTGAGAAGTAAAAGTAATGCTTCCGCTACCTTGGCAGACTCGGAAGCAGAATGTTTGCATGAGGTTGTGCCACATACCATCTTCGTACATAAAATAGGACAGCATAGAGATAATCCTATATGCTCAGTAGGTAATAGAAACTTCAATTTCCAACTATCTGTCACAACCCTCCAAATTTGAGGTCAGACGATGATGACATTCATAGGGAACCACCCTAAGTCCCAACCACACACAACTCAGAAAAAAGTACTTTCGCGCATAATATTTGCACGCAATTGACACTAACTTTTTTTTTTTTTTTAAACGAAACCCCCCTTTTCAATAATGAACCTTTGGAATCGACCAATAAAAAAAAATTTAACACCCCTCAAAATTTGATGGTTTACGTTTCAAGGTACGTAGAATCCAAAAATCGAATAAAAATTTGGCCGTCCGTCCGCCGTACGCGGCATTTTTGCAACTTAGCATTGACCGATTTTGATGAAATTTGGTATGTAGGCTCCATTTGGGGTCTAGTTGTGCCCCGAAGATTTTGGTTGATGTAGGTCACTTGTAAGGGTTCCAAAATCAATTTTGAAATTTTGAAAACGCCCTAACTCAAATAATTTTGTTATAAAGGTATTGTTTTTCCTTCAATTTGAGATTCTATAGAATTTTTAGAATTTTTTGATACCATCCGGAGCTCTGTAGGACAAACCGTTCGCTCACTACGAGAATTTAAAGTTTGGACGTACCATAAATCAGAAACACGAGTGTGAATCGCAAAAGAGGCCTAATCTCCGTTCAAATTTTAGCTGACCGAATTGCGATCGATGTTTTTCTTCATGTTGGATGGTTGGTGGCTTTGCAGACGAGTGATCTATATAGAAAAATAAAACATAATAAACCATTGTGTAATAATTTGCAGCGTTTTTATTAAAGATTTGGATTCTACGTCAAATTTCTTGAAAAGTTCATACCCGAACCGATTTTTTTATAGCGCGCAACCTGGCTTTTTGAACGCTCCCAGTTTCGCAACTCCACAATTACACAAAAATTAGGATTTGGAGAACCAAAAGAAAATTAGTTCTAAAATCTATTCCTGAAGTTATTCACCCATATAATACCCATACAGTTACACCCTGTATAAACTTCCCAGCTATGCGAAAATCCACTCGTTTAGTTCGCACAATTATTTAGGTACCTACTCAGAATTTTCATATTCATATTATTAAAATGAAACATTCATTCTTCTGTGCAACGTTAGAAAAATGAATAGATATATACAAAGGTATTAAAAAATATCAAGTATGAACATATTAAAAAAAGAAACGTTGATTATTTATAGTCTTTTTATTCAATATTATTATTAAAAAAAGGTTTTTTTTAATTATGATTGAATAACATAAATATCCCACTTGAGTAACTATGTAATGAAAATTCATTTATCAATCAATTCATTTTCATAGTATATGATGAATATCACTCAATAAAATTGCTTATTCAGTATAACTTGGTAGGTAGATGTGGAAGTGAAATCGCAAGCAATGTTACTGATCTATTCCATGGGGGTCAAGGAGGGTCGGATTGAAGGGGAGGGTAACAAGGGTCGCTAGGCAACCAACCTCATACTCCTTTTGCTAGCAACCAATGAGCGTGCGTTATTTTTCATTTACCCTTTCCGTCTTCAATTGTCCAAGAATCGGATTTCTAACCAATCATTCATCAATTATTAATGACAATGAATATGCAAGCTATCTCATTTTTTACTCAACACAATAGCCCGAATTCTGCGATTTCATGATTAAAATAATTATAGTATGGTAAAACTCAATGGTGGAAACCGAAATCTACTTATTTTGGATACATTCCCGTATTATAATTGGAAAAAATCTTTCGTGGAGGATGAAAAACTTAGGGAAAACTTTTGAGTTCGACGCTAGCGCCATCTCCTAAAAGAGAATCAAACTAGAGGGCTGTCCCCTTTAGCCTTAAGATCCGTGAATATACCGTTTTACGAAGATACCTAAGGTATGTAATGAGTCAAATTTATTTACTAGTTCGTAAATAACCCGTTTCCCTGTCAATTTTCTCCTTGAAAGTACTGGTTAATTAGGTACTTGTGTAGAGCTCAGTACACGTTTGAACTGTTCAATAGGCGTAGGCATTGATTTATAATAATTATGCATGAAATATATAGGTGCTTGCATGGAGTTTCATGGCATATGCGTTGGGTGAGTTGACTATGGATGCTCTAATCTTGTTCTAAATAATCCATGCAAGTGGATCCTCTCCCGCCATTGTATTGTAAGGAGTTGGGTTTGATGGGTTTGTCAGTCGGAGCCACCTCCGTGCTTGTGGTCTGCCGGTGTTTGCATGGGAAATTTAGAAGTGTGAATTCCATAGCTACCTCACCTTCAGATATCAGCTGTAAATTTAATGATGTACATCAACACCTGCAACTATTTACGAGCTTGGATGAGTTCTGAGCTCCAATCGACTGGCACTTTGATGGTAAAATAGATATAATCATTGTTGAAGACATGGCGCATTCCTCCTTAGGTTGGGACAGGCTGTTTGTCACTTGGACCACAATTCCTCTATTGCGAATTCGTAAAATGCTGTTCTTGCAGTCCTCAGAATTTCTAGTCGAGACGTGTAAAGTCACTAAAGGATTGCGTGAGGGAATGTGCTGAGTAAAGCAAAAAGTATTCACTTGAGTGATTTTTACAACAACTGCTCATCTAAAAACAAAACCAAACGAACTAAAATCTTTTTCTAGCGAGAGAAGAGTGAAAAAAACAACAACAACAAAAAAAACACCTGCATTGATTCTGTTCGATAAAAATGAATCTCGTAGGGAAGCAGGCTTATATTTTCGTCCAAAACACATCAATCGTCAAATAAAAAACCGTAAATATTATCTCCTGAATTTGACTACATCCTCCAAATTTTCTCAAACTAAGCTTATTATTGTTTACCCAAGTTGTATTGCTATTTCCCCTTTTTTAAATATTACCCTTATTAATTTGTATATTATTGTTACCCAACTAGGTTTTTGCTTAATTTCCACGTGATTACGCATTTATATCAATCTGTAAACAACTCGTTTTTTCTATTTTGTTCGTAATACAAACAGCACTATCAAAATATTTATTATTTTGTTGAAATAAAATAATTATTATGTACTATGACTTTATAGTGATTTTTAGTCCTTCCTCTTCCAATATTTCAGCGTTTTCGTTACTTCAGTTTTGGTTTATTTTTTTCAATAATAACCCTTAGGAATCGAGCAAGAAAAAAATAACCAGGTTAAGAAGAAGGTTAAGAACCAGGTTAACAGCAGATGCAGCTGCCTCTGACACCAGGTTGACAGCAGATGCAGCTGCCTCTGACACCAGGTTGACAGCAGATGCAGCTGTCTTTGACACCAGGTTGACTGCAGATGCAGCTGTCTCGGACACCAGGTTAACAGCAGATGCAGCAGGTTAACAGCAGATGCAGCTGTGTCTGAAACCAGGTTAACAGCAGATACAGCAGTCTCGGACACCAGGTTAACAGCAGATGCAGCTGCCTCTGACACCAGTTAACAGCCGATGCAGCTGCCTCTGACACCAGGTTAACAGCAGATGCAGTTGTCTCTGACACCAGATTGACGGCAGATGCAGCTGCCTCTGACACCAGGTTAACAGCAGATGCAGTTGTCTCTGGCACCAGGTTGACAGCAGATGCAGCTGCCTCTGACGCCAGGTTGACAGCAGATGCAGCTGTCTGTCAGCAGATGCAGCTGTCTTTGACACCAGGTTGACTGCAGATGCAGCTGTCTCGGACACCAGGTTAACAGCAGATGCAGCAGGTTAACAGCAGATGCAGCAGGTTAACAGCAGATGCAGCAGGTTAACAGCAGATGCAGCTGTGTCTGAAACCAGGTTAACAGCAGACACAGCAGTCTCGGACACCAGGTTAACAGCAGATGCAGCTGCCTCTGACACCAGTTAACAGCCGATGCAGCTGCCTCTGACACCAGGTTAACAGCAGATGCAGTTGTCTCTGGCACCAGGTTGACGGCAGATGCAGCTGCCTTTGACTCCAGATTGACAGCAGATGCACCTGTTGTACCTGTCAGCAGGCACAGCTCTCTGACGGCTCTGATGAAGCAGGACCTATTATACTCTTTCGAGCAATTGACGACAACCCAGAATAAATCCTCAACAGTAGCGCCATATGTGAAGAGGTCTTGGATGGATGTATTTTCCGTTCTCATTGTGGTTGTGATGGTTATTGGTTGAAGTGGTGATTGTCGTCAATGATTTAAAATCCTCGGCCACCTAAAAAAGAATTTGATCAATTCTCGTAATTTTGAATCGTTTCTCCGATTCTTCAGGGGAAAAAATAA
The DNA here is from genome assembly GCA_009739505.2 of Apolygus lucorum. Lineage (NCBI taxonomy): Eukaryota > Metazoa > Arthropoda > Insecta > Hemiptera > Miridae > Apolygus > Apolygus lucorum. The sequence continues at coordinate 5,028,600 of CM019181.2, read as the reverse complement.
ACTAAATTATGATAGCTTTTTTTTTTTTAAATTGATACTTTTTTCATCCTTAAACTAGGCTTCATCACGATTTAAACTATTCTTGCAGGTGTTTGACTCGATTATCTGCGAATTCAAAAATTTGTCGCCATATTGAAAAGTCATTTTGGTTCTCCACGGATGATTCTTCCTTGAAATGGTGAGAATCTTTTAATTTCAATCCAGGTTCCGAGTTTCATCCTCACTGGTGGAGGCCTCCCCTTAATTATCTCGCTAGGACCTACTGAATCCAATTAACACGTTCAGACCGGCTGCTTCCACCCTGGATCCACGCGAAACCTTCCCCTGGTACAGCTACTTCCACGGTGGATCCATGAACTCATGATTCGGTGAATCCATGAACGTTTTTCGAAACGCTCTGGATAGTTCATTTTTCCCCCAACAGGGCTCTTTTTGGTCTCAATCGCTTCAGAATGAACCCACCTTACCGTCCCAACCTTTCGGTTTCGGATATCAGTGCATGTTATCACACGCCACACACGCCAGCAAAAATGCTGGCTTCTCATCAGTGCGACTGTTTTGCTGTGAAGTTCCAAAATTTTCCTAGGTCCTGGGGACAATCTGAGTTTTGAGCCCCGGTCTGAAGGTGTTAATCACGTGCGAAGGCATATTTTGAAAGTGATGAGGTGTCTATGTAGGGATTGGTACAATGGTATGTATTCACATTCACGTAGGTTATTGTATTTACAAGTATTCCATAATGGTTTGTTGCCTATACGCCAGTTATATGTAACCATCAGGTCGTGAGCAAGTCCAGTTCTCCTGGGGGTGGATCAGTCAGTGACTTGGGTGAGGAGCGCCGTCCCTTTGAGGATCCAGTAGCTCTGAGGTTGATCCGTCGGCAGGAGGACGGTGATGACAAAATTCGTCGAGTGTCCGGTTGTGGAAAGAACGCCTGCGCGGACGGATGTTTTGTATAGCGGACACTCATAGCGGCCTTCCACCGACGGACGGTCCGTCACAGGAACTAAAGCCATTGCTGGCAGAGGCGGATTCACTTCGCCTGAAATACACAAGATGTATTGTATTAAACAATACAGAATCACTTACAACTGTACATGGAGTCCAAATTTATGGAAGTTACCTGGGTTAGGGTCGCTCAGAATCATTTTTGAAGTGTCAAACTTAGCTGCGTCCAAGAACAAACCGTGAACGAGAACTCCATCTTCTGGTTGCCTCAGTCCCCTGTAGCATTCCACCACCTGCACACATGTTTTTGAGGGTAAGAACAATTGAGAATTGTGCTGATTTCATGATCGAGGGTTTTGATTTAGATAAGATATCGAAGTGTTGTGGACAGACAGCACTTTTGAAGGGTGGCGGACTCGAGAAGGGACGTCACCTTGCTGCCCTGTGACGATGTAGGCCTGTGGTGGACTCACTTTTGTATGATCAGTGACCTGATTATAACCTTCTCTTTGCTTTCTAGTGCGTTCTAAATTTGATCCTGAGTTTTAACGTAAACGGGACACGACAAATTGGTGCAGTCAGTAGGACCCAAAATGGCTCCTCAGCATCCTATGAGGACGATGATTGTTACATCATCAAAACAGCTCCCTCATAACAAGTCGAGCTGCTGCCGATTTGGACATAACTGTTGAGTTCAGCAGATCCTTCTTCCCGTTCAAGAAGGAATAAAAACAAACTCACAAGCCAGTCATCTCACTGGGTTGTTAAATGCTAGCCAAAGGTCCCTCACCTACCTAACTAGGTAATGGAGCACCTAAGATTGCCTAACAGGGGAGAGGTGTTGTGATCAGTTGGGGGTCCAGTGTGGACGGGGTTGTTGGGACGCGCGTTCTTTGATGGTGAGATTCGAACTGACTTCTGCGTGGGTTGTGGGTCTTGCCAACATTTGTCCATCTGGGGCACATCGCCTCCTCATCAACAAGTTCTGATCTTCCCTTTGGAAGACTGATGAGCAACGAGCAATGCCAGGAATGACAGTCTGACGAAAATCCAACCTGAAATAGTTGTTTACTTCACTTTTTTGTGACCTACCTCTTGGCATTTCTGTCCATTCATGTCCTCAGCTCAGTGGTAGAAAGCTCGACTCAGGTTTGTGTAGTTTAGTTGAAAGTCTGAAGATCCATCCCCAGTCGAGAAAAAATATTTTTGACCGTTGACTATGTTATGAATGGGAAATTTGCCTCACATTTTTTATTTTTGTATATTTATTTTCTTCTGACCATCCGAAAAAGCATCTAAAAGTTTAGAGAATTTAAGGAAGATGGAAATTTTAAAGGTAATAGCAATCTTTAAGGGAGCAGCCATGATGCGATGTATCCGGCTGCCTAACCAATCTGATTCCATCCATGGAATGAGTATTAGGAAGAGTCACTTCATTGGGGGATCTGTGCCACTTTATACAGTAGCGCTACCTCTGGAAGCGTAAATGAAACTATTAGCTTAGGTGGTCAACACAGGAGTGCACGAACTGTGGGAGGGAAAAACGAAGGAGCGAAAATGACCAAAAGAAGAAATTTTACTCACTATTGTTTACAATACGTTTCTACCTATCAGTTTATCAAGCTGTATTAGTCTTCATTTTCTCATATTTAGTTTCTATATTAGTTAGTTTCGTTATTTGAACCACATTAATTGAGTTTTGTGTGGTCACGTTATCTTTGTCAAAAAAAGATTCGGAAAATAGAGCAAAGTTAGGTACTTCGTATTCAGGTACCTATTTCGAGATTATTTCATCTCGTCATGTACGCAACCTAATATACGTAGCCTGCCTGTACCTGTTCAAACATGAGCTTCAACTCACTTCTTTCCCCGCCTCCTTGTGGTGAGTGTAGATCTGCTCTTGAGCGAGAGTCGTCGACCTCACTTGGAAATCCACTTTGAGCTGATCAATGGGCAGATCGTATTTCCTGGCGTGCGTCTGGAGAACGCCCGTCATGAAGCCCTGAGGGAAGAAGAAGCCGGACAACCAGAACGACTGAGGGAGTCCGTACTTGAGCCACGTCTGAAAAGAATCAAAGAGTGTTCAATTTTTCAACAGAATTTCATTTTACTGAGTGGAAAATTGAAATCATGTTTCTGGCTCTGGAAAGATAATCAATAAAGAGTTTTTGAACGCCAATTCGAGTGAGAATAACGTGTGTTTAGGTTAGCTAATGTGTATTTCTAGACTATCTCTACGCTGACACATCGTTTTATTATTTACGAAGTCTAAATTACACAATCACTCTGGAAAATCGGTCAATTTGTGGAATGCCTAGGAAGTTTGTAAAATATTTGTGATCGATCGCAGTTTCAACAGTTTGGGTAGGCATTTCACAAATTGACTAGTCATTTTATAAAATGCCTGAGAGTGGGTTGGCAAATGATCAAAATATTCTTGTTTAATCAAAATTTTACAGTTTGCTTTGGTATTTTGTGAATTAACTAGACATTTTGTAACTGTTGGACGGAGGTTGGGCCTGTTGTGTATGAGATAAGCACGACCAAGTAAGCAACAAGTGAACAAGCGATAAACTGTTAAACTACGATCGAACGCTCTTCTTTGGGAAATAGCCTCGACATTTCACAAGTTGGCTCATTTGCTCAGAGTGAAAGTAACTGAGCACAGACTGAACACTCACATCTATGAAGTCGATCCTCAGCTCGAGGTCTCTCGTCCAACTGCCAAGAGATTTCAACGATGGATAACAAACTTTAGCCCATATTTTGGGAATCTGAAAACAGCAAGATTAAAGAATACTTACGGTTCAAATCAAATTTAAAAACGCTGCAAATTATTTCGCAAAGGTTTATTATTTTTCTGTGTACTCGTAGATCATTCGTCTGCAAAGATCAGACCTTTACCATTGTCACTATTTATTTATTTTTTACCTACCAACCATAGGTACCTACTAACTACGAGAGTTATAGAGCTAGGTCATTTTTGAAAATGTCAACCCTTCACTTCCATTTGGTTGGTGGTTGGGGTTGAAATTTTCAAAAATGCCCTAGTAGGTAGTAGTAGGTACCTATGGTTGGTAGGTTTCCGGTGGACTTGGCATTGTGTCTCTCTCGGCACGCATCCCTTCTCTGCGCCGCCAGTTCCTGCTAGCCCTTCAGAGGTCGAGCTGGGGGGTCGCTCGTGCTGCTGCTGATCTTGATTTTGTCAGGCAGCAGTTAGAATGGTGCGACCGAGCAACACCATTTGCTCCAAAACCCAGTTCGTCTGCAGAGTTCGCTGCTGCGCTGCATGAGTCAGTAGATGGTAAAGAGCTCTGACAGTGCTCTGAAAGCCTTGTCTCATCCTAATGGGTAGATTGAGCAACTCAGCCAACTGCAGTGAGGTGTTCGAGAGGTAGTCGCGGGACAACAGATACCCTTTGCCGCTCCAGTCGGACTAAAAATGAACATCTGTATCATGTAGTGCAGCAGTGTCCTCGGACCCATGGGGGCCGCATCCTACGTCATGATGCGGTCGCCAAGCAGATAGCAGGTACATTGTCATCTAGCGGTGTCGGAGCTAAAAAGAGTGGCACCCAACAACATCAGGGTGATGGCTGCAACCTTGTCATGGCGTGGAGTGTGGTGCGGGAAAAGCGCCACAGAGTTGCGTGAGTTGGGCATCTCAGTAGGCGTACTCCGTGGTGTCACCACCCGCGTCCTGCTCGGCTCACATTTGAACTGGTGGTCTTTCTAAACCAGAAAAGCCCTGCAAAGGTTCCACAACATCTCTGGGAGGAGGCCACTCAAAACTTCGAGCGTATCCATGTGGATTACGCCGGTCCCTTCCTTAACCATCATTTTTTGGTTCTGGTCGATTCAAAATCAAAGTGGGCTGAAGTACGAATCCTCAAAGATGCTCCCACAACAGCCATTACCATAGAATTACTCATGGATATCTTTTGTACTCACGGCTTCCCCGATGTCATGGTTTCTGACAATGCCACAATATTTCGCAGTGATGCGTTTTCAAAATTCTGCCAAGATACAGGGATTAGTCAGAAATTCATAGCCCCAGGACACCCTGCTACGAACGGCCTGGCCGAAAGATACATCCAAACTTTGAAAACCAAATTGATGAGTATGACTGAACAGGATTCAATACAACACAAAGTAAGGGAGATATTGTTCAGATATAGAGCAACTCCACTAAAAAATGGAAAAACCCCAGCAGAACAATAACTCAACAGAAACATAAAGTGTCAACTCGATGTGTTTAGACCACCTGTAAAGCAAGCCAAAAAACGTGTAACTTTCGACCTACCTGAAGCAAGACAGTTTCAAGTGGGTGATCGAGTAATAGCTAGATGGTACTCCAATAACAGAAATTCTTGGAAAATGGGCAAAGTGATAAGGAAATTTGGAGAACTTCACTATCAAATTGAGCTCGACAATGGTTACAAGTTGAAGCGTCATGCTAATCAGTTGAAGAAGACGACAGCTCCCCTAGACCGAGGGCAAGTTCCGTCACAGAGCCAACTCCAACAATCAGCGTCGTCAGAGCTTAGCAACCAATGCACTCACGAACCAAATTTTCCTGAAACGTTGCTACCCCAAGACTATGCAGCTTTAGAACACCCAGATCTCCAGGATACATCAACTCAGCCTGAACAATTGCTGAATGCTCCTCCTCTACAAGATGAACCTTTTCGCCGCTCAAACCGATTGCGGCGTCCACCAGCCTATTTAGACGATTATGTGCAAATGTGAATACCTAATTCAACATGGTTCAATAACAATTGTTATAACAAATATAATAACAATACCTACTGCATTCAATATTCAAGAAATTTTTCAGGAATATAACTTATATAATGTATTTATACTTTTGTAATATCATAATATGATATTATTATTATGATATCATAAAGACATATATATATATATATATATATATATATATATAAAGACATATTATGTCTTTATATATATTTGGTTACAGGAATTATTTGTGGGGGGAGACTATTATATCGATGCTTATATATCGATGACAGGGAAACCTAATGCATTATCTATACAGGAAGGTTAGTCCAGTAAACGAGTTAGTCCCTTCCTCATCTCGTAATTTTGTGCAGCACAGTCTACCCATAATAAAACGTTATATTTATAATTCGTGGAGTGATTTTCCCCCGAGCTTCTCCTGTTAAAATACACAACAAATTGGTAAAAAAAGATACCTTTATTTCGAGAGTTTTCGAGCTAGGGGACTTTTGAAAATTTCAAACCTCAATTTTCACCCCTTAGAAGTGACTGACATCAACCAAAAGCTTCGGGGCACAACTAGACCCCAAATGGAGCCCATATACCAAATTTCATCAAAATCGTTCCCTGGTAACTGAGGAAAGTGCTGCGTACGGCGGACAGCTGGGATAAAGTAATTAAATCACAAATAATAATAATAATAATAAATAGATATTTCATCAATTGGTCATCTTATACAGTTTTTGTGTCCTTGAAATTAGGAGAATGTCGCTTAACCTTTCTATACTCTGCCCTGGAAGGGACGATAAATGTAGGTAGTGAACTTCAGATAAAATTGAGTACGCATCCAGTTTTGTCAAGCGACTAACTATGCTGAGTAGAGACAAATCTTATCCTACACGTCAGCATCTTGAATTGTGCTTACAACTCACCGTATTGGTTAAAAATGCGTTGTAAACTCCTTCCAAAGCGTCAGACATGACGACTAAACCCTTTATGGCTTTCTGTAAATCTGCGAGAGAACTGTGAATCACTCGGAGTAATTTGTTGAATCGATCGATTTCTTGGAGAAGCACCGTTGATAACGAGGCCAGCCTTTGCTTGGAGTCCCGCTGGAACAGAGGTTACAGTTATGGGGTTAATGAGTGAATTTTCAAATAACCAGTTCAACCCTGTTTTTTTGGGACACATTTTGAATGAGGCATGATGATCGCCAATATACAGGGTGTTAACCTCACTTAACCCCGAACATGGCAACGTAGTTTAAAGCAATGACAGTCTTCCTACGATCAAAAAATTCCAAATTTTATGGTGGTTTAATTTCGGAAATTCGAAGACAAATCCTTGCGAATTTGTTCATTTGGGAGGAAACTTCTCGAATGACCTCGTTAAGACGGTTCAAATTCGGATATTCGGAGACAAACCTCGTGAAATTACCTTAATTTGTTGTTAATTCGGGTGAGAATGGTTTTTTAACCTAATTTCCAGAGTTAATCTTAATATCGAATTTGATGAAGGTTCTGGTTAACTCCAATATGAGCATCAGTATCTTGGCACAGAAGCAACATCCAAAGCCCGATCTATCGAAATCGTGTTTTGTTTTCTTTTTTTAAAGCTGCATTTGAAAAATTGACGAGTGCGATGGCCATTTTCTCCTTATTTGAAGCGTACCTATTTGGCAACAATTTAAAAAAAAAATTGAAGCGATTGGTCGACCTGAATTTAATTTGCCAAGTTAAGGCTGTCAAACTCAAGGGTTAGATTCTACGACTCAAGTCGAGCTCTTACTCACACTCAGCTTCGGAGAGATTTCACTTACCCAATTTTGCTTCCGAGTCTACCAAGGTAGCGGAAGCTTTGTTTTCACTTTTCAAGGCTGAAAAAAAAATTCTCCAAAATCGAAATTTCCACTCGCGTTTTACGTTTCAGACTTTCTTGAACAATTTTGTTTCTGTGTATGTCCGTGTGTCTGTGATGAAATCCTTGCCACAGCCATAACTTCTACAATTGTACGGATTGTACTAAAACTTCTACAATTGTCGGGTTTGTACTGGTTGGCGTGTAGATGGTCCCCTATGAAAATCATCACCCCCGGACTGATAGTAGCCGCTGCGCATGCGCGAACGTGAATTCCTTGTAACAGCCATAATTCCACATTTTCCATCCGATTTCTACGAAATTTCTCAGAATTGTTCAGTGGAAGATACTTGGAGATTGATGTTTTGAGATTGAGGTCATGCGTCTTTTCAACACTCCGGTTTTTGAGACGCAAAGCGCCGAGCTTTTCAACCCTTTCAGATATGTTGCGTGGGATAATATAACTTTTGTATTATACCTACCTACAACTAAAGATTCTGCACTAAATTTGGCTAAAACATGTTCCATGTTTTTATAATTTACAGGGATGAAATTTTCAGGGATTGTGCGGATTAGCTTGTAGATGGTCCCCAATGAAAATAAAGGACTTACAATTGATAGTAGCCACTGCGCATGCGCAAACCTAAAATCCTTTTAACAGCCATAACACTTACATTTTTCACCCGAATTTAATGACATTTTCTAGGATTGTTCAGATAGGCGTGTAGATGGTCCCCTATGAAAATCATCTCCCCCAGAATAATAGTAGTTGCTGCGCATGCGCAAACGTGAATTCCTTGTAACAGTATAACTTCTACATTTTCCATCCGATTTCTACGAAATTTCTCAGGATTGTCCAGAGTAGCGTGTAGATGGTCCCCTATGAGGGTAGTGGAAGGTACTTAGAGATTGATGTTTTGCGATTGACTACTATGCATCGGATCATCTGTACAATCGGGATACGGATACGAGGAAGCTATGTGCCACACCCACTAGGTAAAATTTTTTTCGTGTTTTTCGACCCCATGTTAGTAAAATGGCCGTAACTTCCTAACTTTAGAATAAAAAAGTGGGTGTGGCACATAGCTTCCTCGAATCCATAACCTGATTGTATAGATGATACAATACATAGTAGTTAATCTCAAAACATCAATCTCTAAGTACCTTTCACTACCCTCATAGGGGACCATCAACACCCCTATCCTCATGAACCTTGAAAATTTCGCCGAAATCGAATGAGAAAGGTAGAAGTTATGGCTGTTACAAGGAATTCACGTTCGCGCATGCACAGAGGATACTTTCAGTTTCAGAGCGATGATTTTCATAGCGGATCTGTACCCCAATTAGAACAATCCTGAAAATTGTCATCAAAATTTGATGAAAATTTAGGTGATATAGCTGTAAAAAGGCGATTCAAGTTTGCACATGCGCGGAGGCTACTGTCAGTCTGTGGGTAATGATTTTCATAGGGGACCATCTGCAGGCCAACCCACACAATCCCTGAAAATTTGAACGGAATCGGACAGTAGGTAACTTCGTATAGTTATGCCCGTTACAAGGATTTCGTGACAGACACACAGACAGACATTAATGGATTCAAAATATTGTTCAAGAAGGTCTGAAACGCGAGTGGAAATTTAGATTTTGGAGAACATTTTTTTCATCCTTCAAAAGTGAAAACAAAGCTTCCGCTACCTTGGTAGACTCGGAAGCAATAATTCAATTTTTCACCTCCTCTATCATAATGTTTTAACGATCCACCTACACAATCTTGAAGGTTGAACGCAGGAAAATCAATTAGATTTCGTTGCTTGAAGACTTCTTGAAGGGATTGTATTACAGGTAGGTAACGTCCAAATTAGATGAAATCACACGTGTTTATCCAAACGATGTGAGGATGAATAATTTTACGGAGAAGGAGCAAGGGTTAAGACATCACTCAGCCTATATCCTCCCCAACAACTTGGCTGTTATTTAGCCAAACAATCTTGAAAATGTCACCTCATCTACTCAGGTGCATTCACTCACTCCCTCCCCTACATTCTCAAAACATGGATGTCATAGTTTTGTATTAATTTTTGAATGTTACACGATGGATTTCCATGCAGAACTCTTTTAAAATCTGAAAGTGAATCCACTTACCCTCTGTAAGACGTCTTTCATTTGAGATGGTTCGATTTTCTTCGCAATTTTATCGTTGATTTCGCTCGCCAGTTCGAAAACTAAATCGTCACTCGACTTGCCTTCTCCTTTCCCGGATTTTTGAGGTTGAACGTTCATGATGGTAACTAAAATTGCTGCTGTTTCTTTAGTCTGAAACGTGATAAGAACCAATTTTATATAAAAACAGCAGGCGATGGAAATTACTTCCCTCTTGTTCTCATACATGAAATTGTCATCCACACCCATGACACCTTGAAACAAACCAAAGTTGATGGTTCGATACGTACGCGCCTATACAGGGTGTCCGAGAAAGATACGCCCAAACTTCAAGGGTCAATTTTAAAAATAATTTGCAACAAAAAGTGCCTCGTAGAACATTTTTTTTATATGCTACGTTTTCGAGTTATTTCACTTCTTAAGATGTTTTCCTATGTTCAACCTTGTCTTACTAAAATTACTATAGCTCCCTTATTTTTTATGCAAATTCAAATCTTGCCGTTGAAAAGGGCATTAAATTTCACATCAGATGATTTCTAACCTCTCATCCAGTTAGACTTGTCCTACTCCAAACTTGAAACTTTGCAATTTTCTAGTTTTTGACGAAATTTTCAAGAGATTTTCACCAAGTTTTTATAGAGGAAAATCAATGCGGTGACAAAATCTTGTGTCGTCTGCCCAGGCCTTAGTTCTCGACCGATTTTCCTGGTTCTTTTTTTTGTTCGACGCGGAAAACAATCTAGTTGTGCACTACGTCACCGGAATTTCGAATTTTGCTTTCTAAGGGGGGAGGGGGGGGGGGTAATGCTTAAAAAACGTGCGTTTGCGGGCATAATCTTGTAGACTTTTTCAATATTTCGGTTCCTTTATAGCTTACTAATTGTATCTAAGCTTTGAAATTGAAGAAAAATTTTCATTATTGTTATATATTATTATTTATTTATTTATATTATTTATTTATTATAATATTATTTATTTATTTCGATGCATTGGCAAAACTGTCATTTTATCCAATAAAACCAGTTCCGATCTTGAATGGCTACCTTCTATTTCGTATCCCTTTTATTATCCATTATTATCCTTGAATTTAGTTTCAATCCTTAGTTTATTTCAATTGGCGAAGAAGGAAAAAAGTTTTATTTTCATTTATTTCATTTCGGAAGGCCCGAAATTTTTTTTTAAACATTAGTTTGGTGATAATGACGACACCAACTCCGGCTCCAGGAGGTACGACTACGACAGTCGGTGAGTTTCCTACTCAAGAGTTCCTCAGGTACCTCACCAGGGGGGTACCACCAGGGTAGATCGCCGTTGGGGATCTACCGACATTTGACGTTGGCGACAAATGGTCAACATTTATTGAAAGGATGGGCCAATATTTCACGGGGAAATTTCGTGCAAGGAGCACGCCGTGTCTGCCTTCTTCTACCCGCCATCACACCTGCAGTCTACGAGGTTTTGCGTGAATTATGCCTCCCGGTTCTACCGAAAACCAAAAACTTTGACGAGTTGACGGAGTTATTGGCAAACCAGTATTCGCCAAAGATTTCGGTGTGGCGGAACAGGATCATGTTCGATGACCTACGACAATTATACCTCCGAAATTTCATGAATTATTCTCTCTGCCACCATGGTGCCAGGACACCATAAACCACACATGTCGTGGGTAAATTTTGTGTTTCACCTTGAATACGGATGTGAACCTCGACGGACTGCCTACCAAAACTAACAGATAAAAGTTCAACGTTATGAGGTATAATCGCTTTGGTGCCAGACTGGGCGAGTGGGGGGGGGGGGGGGTGAACTCGAAATTGCATGTTGGGTATCGTAGACCATGGATTTTGAAATGCTCTCCAAATTCGAGGCTCCCAGGCCGCTAGAAATGTAATGGCGGCTAATATCGATGAAGGGGGGGGGGGGGGTTACCACTATTTCTTGCTCAAAATACTAAATTACATAAGGTGAATCAGTTTTACTGGTTTAATGCTTATCCAATGAGACGCCCAGAAGAATGGTCTAAAACGGTGTGTGGTTTTTTCTGTTGAGTGTTGTCCTCCTGCACCCCAGATCAATCGCATAAGGACGCCCAAGTCTTACTGTGGGTCGTCCTAAAAACAACAGGAAGGTGCTCACCTGGAAAGCAATGTTTGCGTTCTCATGCATCCCAAATATTTCAGGCTCTTCTATGAGAGGGAGTTTTTCGATGAACTGTCGGTACTGAACGATGTTGTTCGTGGTGTCGCTTTCAGGGCAATGATACGTCCCAGACGCTGAATACGCGTATCCTGTTGAGGAACAGTACTGCGGTTATATCTAGTGGATAAGTACAGCTAAAATGTGCAACAGACCTTGAATTATGGGTTGAAATTTATGACCTCGAACTTAACTAATTGCATTACATGCAATAAATAGGTAAACTACGTACCTAGCAATAATTACTAAATCATGGCAGCTTCTTAGTTCTTACCTTCTCCGAGAGTTTGAGGGGAGAAAAATCCGACCAGTATAGTTTTCAGCGTTCTCTGATCCCAATAATCGGTTACTCTTCCTCCGTACGTTACTTCCCCTGTTGGAGTCAAAACATTAAAAAAACGGGGGTTTTCACACCAGGGTTTTCAAAATAACGTACCAACTAAAACCTAATAGTACATCTCCAACGTTATGATAAGCAGAATAACACATATAAGTCTCCAAGCGAACTCATCCTGACTCTCATCATTTCAACCAATGGGTTGAATCTGCTTCGAAGGGCATTGGGGCCTGCGATTACTAAAACTTCCACGCTGTCTGCGTGTTAACATTGCCAACTGCAATAAGGTGTTCATGGGGTAGTCGTGGGGCAACTCCTTGAGTATAATATAATTGAACCCATTTTGGTTTATTATTTTCAATAATGAACCTTTGGAATCGACCAAGAAAAAAAAATTTAACACCCCCTCAAAATTTGATGGTTTACGTTTCAAGGTACGTAGAATCCAAAAATCGAATAAAAATTTGGCCGTCCGTCCGCCGTACGCGGCACTTTTGCCACTTAGCATTGACCGATTTAGATGAAATTTGGTATGTAGGCTCCATTTGGGGTCTAGTTGTGCCCCGAAGCTTTTTGTTGATGTAGGTCACTTCTAAGGGTTCCAAAATCGATTTTGAAATTTTGAAAACGCCCTAACTCAAAAAATTTTGATATAAAGGTATTGTTTTTCCTTCAATTTAAGATTCTATAGAATTTTTAGAATTTTTTGAGACCACGCGGAGCTCTGTAGGACAAACCGTTCGCTCCTGACGAAAATTTAAGGGTTTATATTGAAATATATTTATATATACAAATCAAAACATGAGTGTGAATCGCAAAAGAGGCCTAATCTCTGTTCAAATTAGAGCTGACCAAAATGCGATCGATGGTTGGTGATTTTGATTTTTTTTCTTCTTCTCTTCATATTGGATGGTTGGTGATTTTGTAGACGAGTGATCTATATAGAAAAATAATAAACCATTGTGTAATAATTTGCAGCGTTTTTTTTTAAATGGGGCTATGTGACATTTTCGGCCATTTTCACTTTTTTTTTATTTTCAGGGTCTCCATACTTAGTTGCATCGATTGCGATTAAAAGGAACCTCGTATCATTGACGGTTCCCATAGAAAAATCAGGTTGAAATTTCCGATGTCTTTTGAAAGGGGCCATGTGAGCAATCTACACGTCAACCTGCACAATATCTGAATATTGTTGCAGAATGTAGAAGTTATGGCTGTTACAAGGATTTCACGTTTACGCATGCGCATAAGATACTTTCAATTTGGGGGCCATGATTTTCATAGGGGACCATCTACACCCCACCCACACAATCCCTGAAAATTTTATCAAAATCGGATGAGCAATGTAGAAGTTATGGTTGTGGAAAGGATTTCATGACAGACAGACAGACAAACACGGAGCCAAAATTGTTCAGGAAGGTCTGAAACGTAAAACGAGTGGAAATTTTGATTTTGGTTGATTGGATTTTAATTTTGAATAAACTGATCATATACATCTTTTATGTTATGATGTTTTATGTACTTACATATTTTCATCAAAATATGTTTCATTCAATGAATAAAGCTGTTTATTTAAATGATTTAAGTCCTGAAAAATCGATTTTTTTTAAAAGGGGGTATGTGAGAGCATTTCAAATTGCAATTTGATACTCTTCCCCTTGCTGAAAAAATCTGAAACATTCTGGAGGATTGTATAGTATTTAACTTTAGTATTTAACTGTATTGGAATATTTCAAAAAATGGGATGTTATGGTCGTTTTGACGACTTGGGACAGTTTTTTGCGTTTTCCAGAAAGTTTCGCAAATGACACATACCCCCTTTCAAAAAAAAAAAAAAAAAAAAAAAAAACGGGTTCAATTATATATGTCTTTGAGAGGGCAGAAATTAGAATCTGTATCATGCGGTGCAGCGGTGAACTCATGGGAGCCACATTCTACATCATGATCCAGTCACCAGATAGCGGCTGCGATGTTGAGAGGGAGAGATAGAATCACATGCCGATTGACCAGGCTAAGACACCAGGCATTGTTGCCATCAAACCTGACCAGTCTTGCATTAGTAAAGTAAAAGTAAAGTAAACAACCATTTTAGGTTGGATTTTCATCCGACTGCCATTCTTGGTGTAGCGGACGCCATCGGCTGTCTTCCAAAGGGAATATCATAATTTGTTCTAATGATTTCGCTCATGGCTTCCAAGTTGTCAATGGCTACTGTGGGTCAGCTGTGACCGAGCGAGCTACGGCATGTGTCTCTGGAGACGGGACTCGAACTGGTTGCAGGGGCTGTGAGTTCGAGGCCCGCCTCTGCGGCATATTTTTGGGGCGAGTCGGTCGCAGTTCCCCCTCGTCCCAACCCAGGGCGGTGAGGCCAATGGGAAGCCATGAGCGAAATCATCAGAACAAATTCTGATCTTCCCTTAGGAAGACAGCTGATGACGTCCGCGACGCCAGGAATGGCAGTCGGACGAAAATCCAACCTGAAATGGTTATTTACTTTACTTTACTTGGAGCATATCTGGCGGGTTAAGATAAGAATGTATGACAGAAATGATTTACCGCAAGCAGTGTTGAAGCTAATAGGAGTGGCACGCAACATCTGGGTGAGGGCTGCAACCTGGTCATGGTGGGGGGAAAATGCCACCGAATTGCGCAATTTGGGCATCTCAGTAGGTGTACTCTGTGGTGACTTACGCTGATTCTCGCGTAATGATCGAAGATAATAAAACGACTCACCTGGATTTTCCCCATCGCCAGCCAAATGTAATACGGTGTTTTTTTATTACTATTTTAGCACGGAACGCGGGAGGGGTGACGCGATGAGGGTGATGGGCGAGTGTCACGCGGGGGTCTACCCCATCCCTACTCCACCGAAAGCGCATCTAAAGCATGTTCCATGTTTCTCAAATTTTAGCCAAACGCTCTAGGTAGTAACGCGAGGCCCAAAAGGCCATTTTTTTAAATATTAAAAAGAATATTTTTAATTTATTAAAAAAACTGAGCAATTTGAAGGTAGGTGTATGAGAACTCAGATCACAGAGTGCAAGTCTCCGTACTCACCTGTAATGTACATCAACGCATCCCAAGGGATTCCGTGCTTCCCATCTTGACAGTAGAGTTTGAGGTTGAGGAGAGCGCACTCCCTGTCACTCTCGCTGAATTCGTAGCCGATGTTCCAACCCAGCGGCCCGAACTTCTTCCTCTCCAGGATGACCGCGTGGAAAAAACAGATGCCGAACACCATTTTCCTCCATTTGGAATCGAGAGCTTCAACATACATGATTTACTATACAGAGTGTATTTAGCGTAGCAGTAAAATGTGGAAAGAAGGAAAAATGGACATTTTCACGCTCTTGTGGTGTTTGGACAAAATACACACAGTTTCTTGATTTTTGGTTTATTCGTGAAGAAAAGGTAGGTGAGGGGGTTTTCCCTACCTATCAAAAACGGTATCAAGTGATACGAAAAAAATAAATCTGAAATCAATCAGAAAAGCAAAAATTGTTTTCCTGGACCGAGCGTCGGAACGAATGACCCGAAGATGCGAATTTTGAGCTATAACGTGGCAGGGCTGAACAGAGTTCTATCAGCACCCAAGTTTACTATTTATTTGGCGCAGTATAATAAAATTTGTTTATTTGAGACTTTCCTAGAGTTGAAAAATGTTAGTAAATATAGTAAGTACTTTTGCGAATATGTAACTCGTTGGGTTCTGGCTTCTGGAAGGTCATTGAAGAGAAGGGCAAGTGGAGGAATTTTTCTAGGTTATAAGAGAACTTATTCAGGTATTAATTTACAATTTAATTGTGCAAATGGATATAATTTTTGCGTAGTTAAAGCTCGGGATAGTCTTTTTTATATTGTACCAGCGTATTTGAATTGTAATAAATGGGAAGAAGATTTTGAAGTTTTTTGGAGTGTGATTGCAGGTTTAAATGGAAAAAATATTGTAATAATGGGGGATATGAATTATAGAATTGGGAACCTCCAATTTATTGATCAGGAGGTTATGTTAGGAGGGCCAGGATTATACAGGGTGTTCCACGAAACGAAGACCCCCCTCTAAAACCGTTATTTCAGTGGTAAAATTAATTTTTTTTTGAATCCGCATGTTTTTTTCCAAGGACCTCAAATATGACCACGTTGCGCATTGCGCATTGCGCAAATCGTGCGCAATGCACACCAACATCGTTTTTTCTAATGCGACCCCCCATTTTTTATTGCAGATTTGGATTCTACGCAAAATTTCATGAATTTTTCACTCCTCAAACGATTTTTTGTTTCAGACCCAGCCGGCACAGGAGGCGTCCCAAGTTGCGCAATCGTGAATTTGTGCAATTTGGAATATTTTTGGTTAGGCCAAGTGTGGCACATGACTTAGCACTATTTTTCAACGCTGATTCACGTGGTGACGTCCGTTTTTCGATTGGTTAAGGTTCTAGTGCAATTCTTGAAGAAAATAAGGTTGAAATTCCCGTTTATGCTGTACCGAAACAGATTATTTCCTTCCCCTCCTCTTTTCTCCTGTCCTCCTGTGTTCTTCTTGTCCAAAGACATATGGACAGGAAATCGGGGATTTCCTGAAGAAGAAGATCCATGTAGGCAAGGAAATCCAAGCGGTGGGCTTCATCTCCATCCCGCAACCCCTGAACAACGTGTGCGCGATATGGATGATAATTGAAGTGCATAAGTATGCGCTGTATGGTACTTTTGGAAATACCCAAGGTGCGGCTCGCCTGACGAAGAGAAATCGACGTATTTTCTTGAAAAAACAAGAGTACATCGAGTTCCACGTCGAAGGATCGAATTGATGAACGGCGGGAATACAATCCTGTAGACGCGTTTCCAGAATGTTGAAAATCCCTAACAGCCTGACGAATAGCATTTCTGGTGGGTTGGCGTCTACCAGGATACCTCTCGGCGTACACCCGAACGGCACGTCGCAACTGAGAGTTGGTCTGGAGAAAATCTGGACCATGGTTGTCTTCTCTTCCACGGAATACCGAGTAGTTGGAGCTCGAGGCATGTTGATCACGTGAAGGTGCCAACACAGAAAGAATACGACTGAATGAATCCAGTGGATAAGTGGACAAGATGTTCTCTTTCCTGTTTTCATGATTGGGCAAAGTTGAAAGGACTGTTGTTAGATCAACGTTATCAACTCTAAAGCTTTGTATTGTCAACTTACTAACCACAACAATGAACTATCGTTCAAAAGGAATTTTTTAGAAGGCGATTTTATTTCTTTTAACTCCACCATATCCAGTTCCCAGAGAGTGGAGGGGAAGGAAATACAGCATAAACGGGAATTTCAACCTAATTTTCTTCAAGAATTGCACTAGAACCTTAACCAATCGAAAAACAGACGTCACCACGTGAATCAGCGTTGAAAAATAGTGCTAAGTCATGTGCCACACTTGGCCTAACCAAAAATATTCCAAATTGCACAAATTCACGATTGCGCAACTTTGGACGCCTCCTGTGCCGGCTGGGTCTGAAACAAAAAATCGTTTGAGGAGTGAAAAATTCATGAAATTTTGCGTAGAATCCAAATCTGCAATAAAAAATGGGGGGTCTCATTTGAAAAAACGAAGTTGGTGTGCATTGCGCACGATTTGCGCTATGCGCAATGCGCAACGTGGTCATATTTGAGGTCCTTGGAAAAAAACATGCGGATTCAAAAAAAAAAAATTTAATTTTACCACTGAAATAACGGTTTTAGAGGGACTTCGTTTCGTGGGACACCCTGTATAGAGAACGAAATTCTATGGATACGGTTACTGACAACAGAGGTCGTAGGTTTTTGGAGCTGTTGGATGACGACGGAATGTTGGTTTTGAATGGGCGTACGGTTGGGGATCGTAATGGAAACTGCGCTTATGTGGGGGTAAATGGTAGTTCAGTGATTGATTTTTGTGCAATTTCCTTCTCCGTTAGTAATTTGGATTGGTCCTTTGAGATTGGGGTGGAGAATTTCTCCGATCATATGCCATTGGTATTGACTTTGAATGGCGAGGGGCAGGAGGGGGATGGTGAGATGCACTTAGTGGTGGAGAGACTTCGTTGGATAATTCAGGATGTCGAAAAGTATAACACGAGAATAGATAATAGTTTGTTGAAACTGAATCGAAATGAAATCGAAATGGAGGATTTAAGGAAGATTATTAGGGATGGCTCACAAAAAAAAGAGAATTTATCAAGAAAAAAAGAACTGGTGACAACAATAAACCACGGTTTGACTTCAAATGCCAAAAGTTGAGAGAACGCAGTTTGAATTTATTGAATTTGTTTCGAGTTACTAAGTCAGACAGTGTGAAAGTGATTATTTATGTGGTAGGGCGCAATACCAGTTCCTCTGTTCTGAAAAAAAGACGAGAATATTCTATTTCTGCGTGTAACGAGTTTCGCCAAGTTCAAGATTGTAAACAATTTTGGGAGCTGGTTAGAAAATTTGTTTATAGAGCGGGGATACCCGTGAATAGTATCAAGAGTTTTTGCATGTCAACTTCACATGTGTGAACTAACCAAAACGATTGTGTTAAGGCTATTTTTATCATAATTATTTTGTAACATATTTATTTTGTCCGAACCCCGGCTCATAGCTCGGTGCTACAGCCGAATAATGCTTTGTTTAATGTTATCAAGTTTTATGTACATTTATATGAATAAAGCATTTCAAAAGTCAATTCAATTCACACAGTTTTTTGATTTTTGGTTTATTCGTGAAGAAAAGGTAGATGAGGGGGTTTTCCCTACCTATCAAAAACGGCATCAAGTGATTCGAAAAAAATAATAAATCTGAAATCAATCAGAAAAGCAACAATGGGGTATTTTGGTGGGTCGGAAATTCAGGTTTTTGGCCTCAAATTTGGATTCAGCACCCTTGAAAACCTATATACTCCAACTTTAAGCCCAATGAAACTATAACATGTGGTAGAAAAATTAATTAAAGAGATCACACGTTTGAAAAAAGGCGGGCCTCCCTTAACGCACACACACTTATGCCGCGTGCGTGTGTGAGTAGTATTTTGTAGTATCCAAGAGGTCCTCCAAAGGTTTCTGTGCATGGATACTTTTTTCAAAGACAGTTGGCTAGCTACGTCACACCATTCAAATCTTCAACTTTCCTTAGCTTCTCTGATTTTGGTTTATTATTTCTAATAATAAGCCTATGTGATCGTATCGCAAAAAATTTTTATAACCCCCCCTCAAACTTTGTCACTTTACGTTTCAAGGTGCGTAGAATCCAAATTTGCAATGTCCGTCCGCCGTCCGCCGTCCCCCGTCCGCCGTCTGCGGCACTTTTCTTAGCAACACTGGACTGATTTGGTTCAAATTTGGTATATGGGCTCCATTTGGGGTCTAGTTGTGCCGCGAAACTTTTGGTTGATGTAGGTCACTTCTAAGGGGTGAAAATTAAGGGTTGAAATTTTCAAGAGTGCCCTAGCTCGAAAACTCTCGAAATAAAGGTATCGTTTTCCCACCAATTTTAAATAGTATTGAATTTTTAAAAATTTTTGAGACCACCCGGAGCTCTGTAGGACAAACCGTTCGGTCCCTACGAGTACTTGAAGGTTTTCCTTCGATAAAACAGAATCATGAGTGTGAATCGCAAAAGAGGTCTAATCTCCATTCAAATTTTATCGGACTAAAATGCGATCGCTGTTCATTTCTTCGATTTGTATACAGTTTTGCCTTCTGCGTAACCAGTAATCAAATTTCCATATGAAGCTTTCTATTTTTCCAATCGAGTGTGAAGCGTTTAGTTCTTTCTAATAAACTTGATTGTGAAGGTGTGAAGCCAGTATGGTGTGGTAGGTAGTACCTAGCTGGTAGGTAAAAAAAAAGTTGGTAGGTAGAAAAAATGTTGGTGGGCAAAAAACGCTGCAAATCATTGCTCAAAAGCTTCATTCTTCAGATCACTGATCAGCTGAGTGAGCTCCGAAGCCATTTTCAATCCTATTGAATGAAAGTGCTCTTCAAGGCGTCTCCAGCATTCGAGGAGATCTTCTTCACTCCTCGGATCACTGATCAGCTGAGTGAGCTCCAAGGCCATTTTCAATCCTATTCAAATCAGAAGAGTGATCTAGACGGAAAATAATAAACCTTTGAGCAATGATTTGCAGCGTTTTTTAAAAACATTTTCTCGACGAACAGACCCAATTACCGCTATTCCTGAGCCATACTCTTTTGTAAAAAATTTTAAAAAATTGACTGAAGTACCCCATTGTTTTCCTTGACGAGGGAAATTGAAAATCACCTGTCTCACCAAAATGACGGGATGTCCTCCAGGAAAAATGGTGTAATACTCCTTTTGGAGGTAGCCGGTAAAAGGTAGACCGTGAATCTCACAGAGTTTGGTTCATTCGACACAAACGAAAAACCTAACTCAGTGAGACCAACAACGACCTCTCCGAGCTACCCCACCAGGACCCCGATTGGTGATGCCTAGGGACGGCACGATACTCCAAAGTATCGATACTCCTTTCGATACGATATTTCTCAGGAATTATCGATACCCGATGTCTTTTCGATACCAATATTATAAAATATCGATACTCAATGGCAATTAAAAATTTAATAATAGCCAATAATTTAAAATTTAATAAGAATGAATAATCATTCAATTTTATTTCAATTCCAATTCTTATTTACAAGAAATCTCTGTTCAATGAAATGGTGTTTTTCTTCCACTAGAAATCGAAAGGATCGAGTAAAAAATCAGTTACAATAAGAATAATACTATTTATTCTTCGAAAAAGCCGTTCGCACGTGATTGATGTCGCCATCACGATTAATTAATACCTACCTATTTTGCTTGCCTCCCACTTCTTGTAAGTTCGGGAAAACGGGTTTAAATTCCTTCCAAACTCACTTTGGATGTTAATACTATTTTGAGGCTATCGTGGCGATATATCGTTTCAATTGATACTATTCTGCGCCTATTTCGAGTGTTATTCTGTGGCAGACAATAAATGGTAATATTTTCTAGTTACTTATTTGGTATTTTTTCACAAATTAACTGGCAAAATTTTTGATAATATCGTCAAGAAAGTATCGATACCTCCGACATTTTAGGCAAAAGTATCGATACCAATATATTGGTTTGAGTTTTGCTTCAAAAGTATCGATACAAATATCGGTATCGATCAGTGGCGGTTCCTGCCCCGAAACTCAGGGGGTGCACAGAGATCAGGAGAGGCTATCGAGAAGGGACAGAATAGGTGATTTCCTCTGCCAAATAGAAATTTAAACGATATGCAAATGGGATAAATCTTTGTAACTTTTTCATCTTAAAATTGCAAACGGTACTAAATACGTAGTATATAGACACGAAACATGTTCTCTAGTGGTTAACAGAAATTCTGAAATACTTAATCATCAAAGGTTTAAACCCAAGAAATTCATCCATCTAATTGCAATAACTGAAACGCATATTTGCCCGTGACGATTCAAAACATCGTCCAATTCGGAAGAAAAATTAACGAGCCCCTTGAAAACTCCGAGATTCGAAGAATCTTCCCTCTCATCATGCCCACGCACGGCTAGCTCGAAAACACCACAGAACTTGATATGTACAATCAATGATTGGGGATAAAAAATGTGGTACCTATTTTTCGATCTTATGACGATGTGCACTGTCGAGTTGTTGCATTATATTTTGACGACACACTATACGCAAATCTACCAGAGCGTTCTTATGGGAGACAGCCAATGCGTTTTTCAATTTTTTGGCTAAATGGGAGATCACTTATGCCGTCTTTAACTCAAGCCTCATTTCGGTTGGTAGAACAAAGTAGGCGAAATTGTCAGTTAGTCACTTCACACCCACAAAGCCAATCTACCTTCTTATAATAGTCGACATTAAAACTTACGATACGAATCTGCACGGTTTTTAAATTTCAACGTCTGCTGGAGTCCAGGTAGAGACAGCAAGGGGCGGCCAGTTTCTCGAATGTCGCACTTTTCCACAATCGACAAACGCAAATAGTTTACTTTACTTTAATGTAAACTACTCATCGTACCTACAACACTCCTAAGTAATCACAATACTTTGATCGAAACAGTGTGTACCGAAACGGTAGTAAACCAAAAACGTAAAACGGAATTCCCTCATCAGGTTTGTTTGTTTACTTGTTTCTCTATAAGGAAATCCGGATTGCAGAGCTCTCTGATGGAGGAGCAACGAACCAATTCTGCACAAGACTAGAAAATGTCCTGCTCTCTGATTGGTCAATCTCACGTGCCTGCCTCCCTCGAAAGATGTCAAGATGACGTCACTTTCCCCAGAAACGGTGCAGAGGCAAGGTGATGCTCCAAACGGGTGTGATTGGTCAGAAAAGAGGGAGCTCCCGCCACAGTTTTTGCGCGTAGTTTCAACTAGCAAAGTACCTACGATCGAGTCTTCTGTCACTAGCCAACTTACTCTTCAAACGAAGAGGAACAAACTTTGAATTTTTTTCTTTTTTAATTGGCTGGGGGTGCACATGCGCCTATGCTCCTATCAGTAACCGCCCCTGGTATCGTTAGTACCAAAAAAGCATCGATTCTCCGATATTTCGGTGGTATCGTGCCGTTCCTAGTGATGTCTCGTACGATTCATTTACCTATCAAGTTTGTTATTCTAATCGGACGTGACAACTTTAATTTTAGTATAGTTTGACCATTTTTGAGGTATTGGCAACAAATTCGGAAATAAATTTGTTCAGAAAGTTTTGAGTTACAAAATGGAAGAGGAAAATATTTTGGTCGTTTTTTGAACGAACTTGACCTATTATGGCCTCCCAACACTCGTAAAAGCAAAATCGGTGTAACTACGTACGATGATCGTTGAAATAGTCTTCTTGCATGTCCAGGAAGGCCTTTTTGACGTTAGCTCGTATCCCTTTCGGAGGCTCGTTTGTGACTTTGACGGCATTTTGTAGTACAGAGACGGGGAATTTGGTCGACTGCATTGAGCTGAGGAAGAGGCGGAAACTGTTGTGGACGTCGGATGGATTGTCGGCGATGTTCATGATTATGTTTTCCATCGTCAACATCCAGGAGGCGGCCAAATGACAGTTCTAGAGGCGAAAAAATGACCTTAATAATGAACAATCCTTGATAGGGTTGAGACGTGTTACATGTTATGTTGATGGCTGGAGCTTTCTACAATGAATTAAAATACATATAAAATAAAGATCTATGCAAACAAGATAAATGCCAAGTTGGTGTGACACATAGCTTTCCCAGAAAATGGAGAAAATGTTGATTGTAGAATGTAGAAGTTATGCCATTTAAGCGTTAACGCTACGTCGAGCGATGATTTTCACAGGGGACCATCTACACAATCTAGCACAATCCCTAAAATTTTTTATCGAAAACAGACAATAACTTCGTAATTTTGGTTTATTATTTTCAATAACGAACCTTTGGAATCGACCTAGAAATTTTTTTAAAAAACCCCCGTCAAAATTTATTGGTTTACGTTTCAATGTACTCGTAGGTGTGTAGAAACCGAAAATCGAATAAAAATTTTGCCGTCCGTCCGCCGTACGCGGCACTTTCCTTAGTTACCATGGACCGATTTTGAAGAAATTTGGTATGTAGGCTCCATTTGGGGTCTTGTTGTGCCCCGAAGCTTCTGGTTGATGTAGGTCACTTTTAAGGGGTGAAAATTAAGGGTTGACATTTTCAAGCTCGAAAACTCTCGAAATAAAGGTATCGTTTTTTCATCAATTTTAAATAGTATTGAATTTTAAAAAATTTTTGAGACCATCCAGAGCTTTGTAGGACAAACCATTCGCTCCCTACGAGAACTTATGGGTTGGGCTTTAGATAAATCAGAAACACGAGTGTGAATCACTAAAGAGGGCCTAATCCCAAAACAGCTACACTACAGGCATAAACAAACAATTTCTTAAATTTTGAATTTATTTATTGATGAATTAAAATAAATTTATTTATTTAATGCATTTTTTCGGATTTACTTCGATGTTTGATGGTTTACGTTTGAAAGTACAAAAATAAGGAATTGGTTGTTTCCAATTTTCTAGTCCAGGTTACAGTAGTGTTATAATCTTGAAAGGTTTTGTTTTTGTTGGGCTAACGATTCCGAACCAGTTCCGGACGGAACGCGATTCTGAAAGTTGAAGGGATAGAATCAGTTCGGAATCGATAGCCTGCATTGTAACCTCCTTCCATTTGTTTTTGTAGTTATTAACAATTATTATTTATTAATAATCCGTATTCGCAGTTCAGCATTCTTTCGTTTTTCCAAATATAATAAATTAATATTGTACGAGGTATTCTCCATTCTGCATTTTCAACTCTTCTTCAACAAACTCTAGTTGTATTAGGGAAGTCAATGTTTTTGAAGAACTTTAACTTTGTTAAGAGATAGAAAACTATTAATTTATTGAACATTTTAGGAGTACAAAAGTTGGATGACTCCAGTAGTTGTCGAAAATGTTTTTAAAGAACTAATTTTGATTTTCAGTTTTCTATGTAGGTATGTTGTATTTTTTATAGTTCTTGAAGCCTCCATTTAAATTTAACGGGATTTTAAAAGTTCAAGATTTATTCAAAATTATTGCTGTGCCTACTAATCTCTCATCCTTTTAAAAAAATCCCTCTACAAATTCGACCAAACACCCATCTTTCCAATTTTCACTGAGTCAAAGGAAACCTTTCAACCGAATTGAAAGTAGAGAGTAACGGTTGAAAATAGAGAGGTTCGATTATCATGTTCATTTAGAAGAGGCACAGTGTTCTTGAAAAAAGTTCTTATTTTTTGGACGGTCATGAAGATGAACAAACATTTTAATTTATCATCCGATTCCGAAACTTCATGAGAATCGTCGAAAGGATAACCAGAAACCCTAAGATGACAGACCACAGGAAACTTCGATGAAATAAACAGAAAATTGATGATAAGCGAAACAATACGACTATCTGATAAGCGTCGGAACTGTTGATCCTGAGAAAATCTCAGAACTGCTAGAACTGGTTCTGGACGGTTCCGGATGCCTAAACGAACAGCGGACTGACAGTTCCGAACCAGTTCTGGGTCTAACCGAACGCCCCAAAGGAGGTGGGAACCATCCCGAACCGTTTGGAATCGTTAGCCGAACAAATCTTAGAGGTACAATTCATACGTATTGAGATTAGGAGTGGTATCGATACGACAGATAAATTGGTGGCATCCACAATACGACCGGTGGTATATATTTGGGTGGAAGGGTGGTATCTCAACGTCCGGATCGCACCAGGAGCTCTCCAGTGAACAAATGCTTATGTATAGCATTCGCACTTTGAATTAAACCTTTCGCAAAATGAATTAAACTTTCCGCAAATTGAATTAGACTTTCCGCAAAATGAATTAAACTTTCCGCAAATTGAATTAGACTTAGATACCTGAAAAGTACCTAACCACCACGGTCCCGATTGATAGTCCAAACTCTGCCGACCCAGAGCCTGATACCTTCCTGTTGATTGGCCCACAATCCTTATCGTTGCATTGTTCAGCATTCCTTCTCTATGTTGTTTTTCCCGGACCTAATTGGACCGGTAGGAACGGAGGAAAACGTAATCCTTCTCTCATGCCTAGTTCATTATCTCAGTGCCTCCGTCTCCGTTGTTGGTAAAGTGTCCGATTTTTGTTCATTGGTAGAACGTTTTTTAAAAAATTAAAATGAGTGACAATGAGTCAAGTTCTTCGGATTATTTCCGAAACTAATTTTTATAGATGAGTCAGGGTTTAATCTCCATATGAGGCGATCTCAAGCGCGTTCAACAGCTGGAACAAGGGCAGTAGTCACTGTTCCGACGGTAAGAGGACGCAACACTTCCTTAATTGTCGCCCTGAACGATCTAGGAATCGTTCATTACAAAATCGTTTCCACGGGGACAACAACTGTAGCTCTGTTTTGTGATTTTTCGAGAGAGCTGAACTCGAAACTTCAAGATTCCGTGCCAGATGCATTGCTAATCATGGACAACGCACAGATACACAGATCACTTGCAGTTCGTGAACTCGTTGCCTCTTCAGAAATGAATATAAAATTCTTGACCCCCTACTCTCCGATGTTGAACACCGTGGAAAAAGCTTTTTCCAAAGTAAAAAATCACGCAAGAGGTCTTCTAGGCATCCAAAGAGCACCAACTTCCAGACGTAATCACAGAAAGTGTTCAATCCATCACGCCACAAGATTGTACAAACTACGTGATAGATAATATCTATGATAATAATATATAGATATTATATATTAATATAATATTATTATGTTTCGTACAAACATATAATGTTTCGACTGCTCCCAACTGCTGCTCTAGAACGACCTCACCATTAACTGTTGCCTTTTTGTATTGACTTTGTATTGATTTTTTGTTTGACTTTTGTATTAATTTTCTATTTTCTGTACCGTTTTGTATTTTCTGTACACCATTTGTGCTTACAATTATACATTTTGTTGAAGTTGAAATTTTTTTTTTACTACAGATTTGGCTAAGGTCGATTTTTTTTTCGCGAAAAGTTTAATTCATTTTGCGAAAAGTTTAATTCATTTTACGAAAAGTCTAATTCAATTTGCGAAAGGTTTAACTCAAAGTGCGAATGCTATAGTAAAATATACTCGTGGATTTAACGTATCCCTTCGGAGTCTCTTACCTGAAGGAACACCCAGTCTCCCTTGGCCTGCCCTCTCTCGATCATCCTCTGGGCGATGGGTCCTTGTCCCTGCCCCAGGGATATCGAGTGGACTTTCTCGAGGTTCCCCGTCTCAGAGGCAAAGCGAAGAAAGGCGCCGACTGGGTCGCTCCCAGAGCTGAGTATGAAGACCAGAGGAGTCACTTTGCTCGTGTCTTCGTATCTGTGAATCCAGGAAAAATTCTTCTTGACTTACACCGCGACAGGTAAAAAAAATAAAAAGTAAAATAACTGGGTAGGTATTATAATATTAATGGTATTATAATTATAATTAATGGAGTATAAAAATCAGTCTTTCATGGCCGTAACGGAATTTTAAGATCAAAAAATATGTGTCTAGTTTATCTCGTATCAGGGTGTCCCAAGTCGAATGAATCTTCAAGTGCAGTGTTATGACGGCGTGTCGGCGTGTGAAGGCGATCGGCTTCAAGTCGGCTTGTCGGTTTAATTGGTCCCTACTCAACGAAGACAAAGGACGGGACAGCACTCGATGCACGGCGCGTTTTTACCGCCGACCGTGTGCAAGAGTGCTTAAGGACTTCAGCTTGGCTACGTACCTCGGCGCGATTGCTCGCTCACCGAAGGGAGGTAGTACATTTACCCAGGCCTAGTTGGGAGCAGACAACTATTAGGATAAATGGGAGCAGAAGCCGGCGTGATGAGCTTTATCGCATACCGAGACTTCTGAGGAACTGTGGGCTTCAGAGAAAAGGCGAGGTAGAGCGAGAAATAATCAAGTCGAGTTTTCAAAGACGAATGCATGAAGGGGAAGCCCTGAGTCCTCCTTTTATATTGGTTAAACCAGGTAAGGGGAGAGTGGAAAAGGTGACGTCAAGTAATGTCACTGTTCCCCGTACCTCACTTTACCTACCTGGCATGATGAGTCACTCAGGGTTTCCCTTGTCCTTTATTGGAGAACTAACATAGCTAAGAGTATGAGTCAAACACAACACAGCTGTGCAGCAGTGCTGTGTGAAACATGCAGCATGTTTCATGTAGTCAGAACTCGTCTCTACATCTAATTTCCAACAACTTTTCCTTCTTAGCACTTGTTTTAACCTCCTCAAAATGGCACTTTTTTTTACTTTGGACGTTTTTTTCTTGTGTTTTTGTCCTTACGGCACTGAAATAGTCATAACTTCCTTATTTTCAATGCAAATTAAAATCTGATTACTTCGTTGGAAAGAGAGCTAAATTTTTGCCGGCGAACAGTGGGAAAAACTTTTAGTGAACAAACGGGTTTTCCCACATTTCCCTGGCAATTATTGTTCGATTTTGACGATTCCAGCGGCAATCTTTTAGTTTTCCAATTCCCTGGGTAGGTGCGCTAATGAATTTCGAAAATCCTTGAAAATTTCAAATTTAGGTACAACTTTTAGACTTTGAGCGGTTTTGAGAGTTCTTGAGAGAAATACTAACCCGGAACGAGAAACGAAAGGCGGCCAACTGAGACCCCCCCCCCCCCCCGAAGGGAGTCGCTCACCTTTTCTTTCTCGTTCCGCGTTAGTCTAATCTCTAACGAACTGGCGCTCAGGTGCCCCTCCCCCTCTGAAGGAGCAACTTTGCCACCCACCACCCCCAGTACTCCCACATCCCTCAGCCTTCTCTTAGCCTTTTTCAATTCCCTAGGCAGATGCACATGAATTTCGAAAATCATTGAAAATTTCAAATTTAGGTACAGCTTTTAAACTTTTGTCGGTTCTGAGAGTTCCGGTTCTTGAGATAAATACTAACCCGGAACGAGAAACGAACGGCGACCAACTGAGACCCCCTCAAGGGAGTCGCTCGCCTTTCCTTCCTCGTTTCACGTTAGTCTAATCTCTTACGACTTGGCGCTCAGGTCCCCCCTCTCCTCGCTAAAGGAGCAACATTGCCACCCACCACCCCCTGTGCTCCCCCAACCACCAGCCTTCTCATAGCTGGTCAGTTTTCATCACCAGTTTTTCTCAGCTTTCTCAGGAAATAATCATCAAATTC
Source organism: Apolygus lucorum (assembly GCA_009739505.2). Taxonomy (NCBI): domain Eukaryota; kingdom Metazoa; phylum Arthropoda; class Insecta; order Hemiptera; family Miridae; genus Apolygus; species Apolygus lucorum. The sequence continues at coordinate 4,999,705 of CM019181.2, read as the reverse complement.
CCATGTTTTTTGAGTCATTCTTCTTATTTTTATAATCTCTACACCCATGCACTTGTTTAATTCCAAAAGTAAAAAGTTGTACCTACCTAAATGAGGGGTGCGCATTTTTTTTTTAATTTTTAATCGAAAGTAGACCTCATTTTGAGAATTTTGACACCAGCCGTTCTCTTTTTGGATGAGTAGATATTTTTCTATGATTTTTCAAAGTTTCGAATGTTTATGACGTCACGCGCCCCTCCCGCCTGGGCGGCAACCCCCCGCCAACTGTGACGTCATAAACATTCGAAACTTTGAAAAATCATAGAAAAAGGTCTTCTCAGTCTAGAAGGTCGCGGTTGGTGTCACAATTCTCAGAATGAGGTCTAGCGTAGATTAAAAATAACAAAAAACAGTTTTTCCGACCCATGCGCACTCCCCATTGGAAATTTCAACGATTTTTGAAATCCATTAGTGCATTTACTTAGGGGAAAAACTAAAACTGAAATAAAAGGTTGCCGCTGGAATCATCAAAATCGAACAATAATTGCCGGATAAAAAGGGGAAAACCCGTTTATTCACTGACTGAGACCCCCTTAACTTCGACCAAGGCGATTTAAAGAGTGAAAACGACTGAATGATCGCGCTTGTAAAAAGTCTGAATGGAAACTCCCTAAAAAGAGTTTCCACCAGTGAATAAAAAACGAGTATCTACACTGCATGCAGATACATCTGTACATGGATATGTCTTATGATGGCAATTTAAATGATGAGCTCACTCAGCTGATCAGTGACCACTCAGGCGCCTTCAGCATTCTCCATTGACCCGCCCTCACAAATTTCAGGTTCCTGCGTTCAACAGGAGGGGAAATGGCCTTGGAGCTCACTCAGCTGATCAGTGATCATCAACTTTGATTATGTATAGAAGTATTTATCGATTGACCCTGCCTCTCAAATTTCAGCTTCCTGCGTTCAACAGCATCAGAAAATTTTTTACAGATTTTAATTCAAGAATTAACTACGTTACAGGTAGGTGCTATCATTTTTACTGATTTCATTGAAGAATTAATCACCTTCTATCATCAGTTCGTTATCAAAATTACCAGTTAATTACATAGGCAATAGTACCAGTTTTGAACGAAAAAAAATTCTTTTCTACCAGTTTTTTTCTAAATTTTGTTTCATCAACTGTTTTCTGTCAACTGACACACCCATTACTAGTTTAGAGCGAACCATGGATGTGGAATACTGGAATGTGAAATATCCATGAGCGAACATTACAACTTGCATCCATGCTCTTCATGGCACCAGCAGAAAACACCACCAAGTAGAAAAAGTTAGATACAGCTTTTGGTATTTTTACGTGGGTATGACTTTTGCTCGAAAAGTATCGATTCTTGAAAAACTGGATACCTACTAAAACTAAATTTACTACGAAGACATAATGTATAATGTTCAATTTCTCCCTTGCGAGGGAAAAACATTAAATCATGTTTAATGTTTTTCCCTCGCAAGGGAGAAACTCTGCTGATCAGTGACCACTCAGGCGCCTTCAGCATTCTCCATTGACCCTGCTTCTCAAATTTCAGCTTCCTGCGTTCAACAGGAGAGAAAATGGCTTTGGAGCTCACTCAGCTGATCAGTCACCCTTCAGGCGCCTTCAGCATTCTCCATTGACCCTGCCTCTCAAATTTCAGCTTTCTGCGTTCAACAGGAGAGAAAATGGCCTTGGAGGTCACTCAGCTGATCAGTGACCACTCAGGCGCCTTCAGCATTCTCCATTGACCCTGCCTCTCAAATTTCAGCTTTCTGCATTCAACAGGAGAGAAAATGGCCTTGGAGCTCACTCAGCTGATCAGTGACCACTCAGGCGCCTTCAGCATTCTCCATTGACCCTGCTTCTCAAATTTCAGCTTCCTGCGTTCAACAGGAGAGAAAATGGCCTTGGAGGTCACTCAGCTGATCAGTGACCACTCAGGCGCCTTCAGCATTCTCCATTGACCCTGCTTCTCAAATTTCAGCTTCCTGCGTTCAACAGGAGAGAAAATGGCCTTGGAGCTCACTCAGCTGATCAGTGACCACTCAGGCGCCTTCAGCATTCTCCATTGACCCTGCTTCTCAAATTTTAGCTTCCTGCGTTCAACAGGAGAGAAAATGGCCTTGGAGCTCACTCAGCCGATCAGTGACCACTCAGGCGCCTTCAGCATTCTCCATTGACCCTGCCTCTCAAATTTCACCTTCCTGCGTTGAATAGGAGAGAAAAAAGTCTGCCAAGTTGGGTGGGCAGTATAGCTTCCTCACTCATTGTAACATGGACGTATAGAATCAGTTGGCGAAAAAATTATGATTCAAAGAGTTATTGAATACCAAAATATTAGCGGTCCACCGTCTAGGACCTAACCCACACAATCCCTGAAAATTTCATCGAAATCGGTTGAATAGTTGCGGAGTTTTGGTTGTAACAATAAATTTAAAGTTCGCGCATGCGCAGCGGCTATTGCTTGACCAATTTGATTGAAACTTATAAGGTGTCTCTTAGAAGTTAGTCCCTAACTAACCTCCAAATTTGAGCAAAATCGGTTCATTAGAAACCGAGAAACCGAGGTCCCAGGAAATTCACGTTTGCGCATGCGCACTCGCTCCTATTGGTCCGAAGGTGCTGAAATTTATAGGGGACCGTCTAGGACCTAACCCGCACAATCCCTGAAAATTTCATCAAAATCGGACCACAGGTTAGTATAGTTTTGCCCGTTGCAAATTTGCGTGTCGGAATTCACAGCCCCAGCCCTAAAACATTAAACATGTTAAAACACGTTGCATTGTTTTGTGTCGAAAATTTTGGAATGACCCCCAGAACTAAGACATATCCATGTCAAAAATGCTGCAAATTATTCACAATTGTTTATTATTTTTCTATATAGATCACTCGTCTGCAAAGCCACCAACCCATCCAACATGAAGAAAAACATCGATCGCATTTCGGTCAGCTAAAATTTGAAGGAGATTAGGTCTCTTTTGCGATTCACACTCGTGTTTCTGATTTATCGTACGTCCAACTCTTAAATTCTCGTAGTGAGCGAACGGTTTATCTTACATAGCTCCGGGTTGTCTCAAAAAATTCTAAAAATTCTATAGAATCTTAAATTGAAGGAAAAACAATACCTTTATATCAAAATTTTTTGAGTTAGGGCGTTTTCAAAATTTCAAAATTCATTTTTGAACCCTTAGAAGTGATCTACATCAACCAAAATCTTCGGGGCACAACTAGACCCCAAATGGAGCCTACATACCAAATTTCATCAAAATCGGTCAATGCTAAGTGGCAAAAGTGACGGACGGCCAAATTTTTATTCGATTTTTGGATTCTACGTACCTTGAAACGTAAACCATCAAATTTTGAGGGGGTGTTAAAAATTTTTTTTTGTTGGTCGATTCCAAAGGTTCATTATTGAAAATAATAAACCAAAATGAACACTGAGCCAGCGAGTTCATTCGATTCAAACATTAGAATCTAGATTATCCAATAGAATTAAAAGTAGGTAAAATCATGTTACTCACAGAATGTGCAAGTTGACTATGGGGCTCTCGACGAATTCTTTCCCCATTTTCACCTTCACATACTCGGATACAGCGAAAATGACCTGAATCAAACCATTGATATCACATTTTGGTTAACAGACTTATTGATTGTATAATGAGATTTTATACATATTGAGATATTTCCTGTAATTCTTCATGAATTAAGAGGTATTAAGATGAGGGCGGAGTCTAATTAATTCAGGGAACATTGCATTTTTACTTGTTAATCAAAATCATGAAGAGTACTAAATTGATCAGTAGTTATCTCTGCATATTACTAGGTTTGAAGATTGCAAACCAAAACTGAGTAGGGTGGAGTGGGGTAATTGCGTACCAAAATTTCAATAGTTCAACTTTAACCTCACATAGCTCTGCCCCAGTTACAGCTAGAGTAATATTTTTTTCTTTAAAATTTACGCAATTTAATGCTGATTACAATCGCTGGATTGATATTTTAATTTTTCAACTTCTTCATAGCTCTCAGCTCTATTTTTTAAAACGACCTCCTTGCTACACATTTCCCCGGTGAAATGGGGCAAATGTGTAAGTGGTTCTGTTTTCTAATTTCTTATCAACTCAAATATTTACGGGGCAAATGCGTGAAAAGGCCACTAAAAACAAACAAAACGGGATATTCAGAATTTTTTTTGCGACATTTTTTCCAGTAGAAACAAACTTTTTGCTCCAACAAGTGCTAACAAGGGGGAAATAAAGGAAGGATATTAGTGATAAAAAGAAAGGTCAAACCAAAAATGAGTGACTTAGATCAAAAGGAGAAAAAAATTAACCACCAAACAAGCAAAAAAAATATTTATTTTATAAAAATAAACGTAAAATCACATTTTACATTACAGCTGCATTTAGCATTACAGAGCTTAGGTACACTACACTTTTCCCCCAACATGGTAAAATCAAGGAGCATTTGTGTACCACAGCCAATTCTACAGAATACGGAAGTAAAGTCATTAAAAGTACTTACCAGAATATGAAAACTGTAGGTAGCACATGAGAGCGTGGTCAGAGTACAACCAACTTTTGTGATAAGACGTATCAGTTGTAAACACAACCATAGAGAAGACATTCGAAAATCCAGTTTCATTTGGCGCCATTTTTTGAACCACTTACACATTTGCCCCATTTACACAATTACCCCACTCCACCCTACTTCAGCCTCACTTACTCTTGACGATGTGAGGATTTTACAGAGTGTAAGCCAAACTGGTCTGCCAAACTGCAGGAGCCGATTCTACAACTAATTTGCAACTAAAAATGTCTCTTAAGAACTTTTGTTTTAACCCCATGTTTTTAATGATTTTTTTCGCGACTTTGACCTTACGTTACTAGATTGGTTTTAACTCTTTTAATTTGCTGTGTACGTTAAAGAACATTAAATTTCCTATCGGTTAGATGCCTGACTTTCTCTTGGTGCATGCATTCCAGGGGACGTCCCATTGGATAAGCACTAGGTCAATTAACCCAGTTAGCCCTGACGTCCTTCTGGAAGGATGGGGGACTTAGGTCGACTTTCTGAATTTTCTCTCCTGTATTATGATACCGCTGTGGTCTAGTATAGCTTTGAACTGTTGTTTACATCCTAACGGAGGGGTGGGGACCGATTTTGTCTTCAGTATGCGACCAACAGGTGCTCTGTGCAGTTTTCCCTAGCAGCTTCAATCATGAGCGGTCACCCAGAATTCATAGTTGATGGGTAAGTACCTATTCATTTTTTATTTTTATTTCGACATTGATATTCTATTGTTCCTACTCTCTACTAAGGGTATGACATGTTATTGATGTAATTTTGCCATTTTCGTCTCCATTATTACCACTTTTCACGTCGATCCTTCTGGAAAGACGTCAGTAGAATACACATTCAAAATCGTTCCGTCCCTATATTTTTTCATTTGCTGATTTTTTTGGATTTCTCGCTTTTTCTGCAAGAAGTTGCTTCCTTTACATCAAATAACATAAAATGTTATATATCCAATATTATTGGATATTTCGGAGGGAAATGATGATGCAACAAGTCAAGGGGAAGTCGATATATGTTTATTACCTCTAACAGACGCCCTTCATGACCTCACCGGACGAGAGCCCTGTTATTGATAATTTTCTCCTGCAATTTTGAATAGCATTCCTTCTCATGATAAAGATGATGAAAGCGATGATGATCCCCAACCATCAACTTCCAATGAAAATATTTCCAACAAGAAGAGGGGGAAACATCGAGTCCGTAAACCAAAACCGCCCAAAAAATTGTACAAGTGGACAAAAAACCTTCCAACTGCACTTAGAGAGTAGTCACCAATGCGTGGTCCCGAACAAAAGTTGTCATCCCTTGAGTATTTCGATTTGTTTTTTTTTTTTGTTGATAAAAACAGCCAACATTGACTGTCGGTGAATGAAAATCAAAAACTTGGACACATGCATTGTACAGTTTGCAGCCTTTCAATCATTTTCAATGATCATTTATTATTGAATTTTTTTATCTTTTTTTTTAGATTCGATAAGAAAGAACACTACGTTGGAGATACGGGAGTAGACGAAAAGATAGGAAGAAGGGAAGCAGCTGCACTGAAGATTTTCCAAGACGAAGGCGACAACCGGATGCTTGAAATGTGACATATTTCTACACTTTTTCGTTTTCTATCGTTCCACACAAAATAAATTTTGTCAATTTTAAATTATACATAGTTTTATATCCAGTTTTAATTGAATAAAAAGTGTATTTTCAATCTTGAGTCTCATTTGTTATCTCATAAGAATAAGGAATATGCGAGAGAGATTGCTTCCTTATTCTACTGACGTCCTTCTGGAAGGATGTCCATTTATGACCTCATTAAAATGGGAAAAAATTGCAAGAGTGCCAAATTTGTCTTCAGACAACACCTATGACACTAAACATACGAAAAATTTCAAAAAATTAGTCAAAAAAAATTCAGGGTTATCTGGGTTAATACCCGTTGGAAAGCGAAAAAAACTTTTTCACTCGATGTAATTTATTAAGCATTTTAGGCAAGAAATAGTGACACCCCCCCCTCACCATTATCCACCACAACATTTCTAGCGACATGGGAGCCTCGAATTTGAAGAGCATTTGAAAATCCATGATCTGCGATACCCAACATCGAATTCGAGTCCCCCCCCCCCCCCCCCGGAAATACGTCGTAACGTTGAACTTTCATCTATTAGTTTTAGTAGGTAATCCGTCGAGGTTCACATCCGTATTCAAGGTGAAACACGAAAAAAAAACGTCTGCCAAGTGGGTGTGGCACATAACTTCCTCGTATCCATAACCCGATTGTATAGATGATCCGATGCATAGTAGTTAATCTCAAAACATCAAAACGAGTTAATCTGTAACATCCCTGAAAATTTCATTGAAATCGTACGGAAAATGTAGAAGTTATGGCCGTTACAAGGAATTCACGTTTGCGCATGCGCAGTCGCTTCTATCATTCCGGGGATGATGATTTTCATAGGGGACCGTCTACACACCAACCCGCACAATCCCTGAAAATTTCGTTGAAATCGGACAATAACTTCGTATAGTTATGCGCGTTACAAGGAATTCATGACAGACAGACAGACAGACAGACACACAGACACACAGACACTGAACCAAAATTGTTCAGAAAGGTCTAAAACGCAAAACGCGAGTGAAAATTTTGATTTTGGAGAACTTTTTTTTTTCTTCCTTGAAAAGTGAAAACAAAGCTTCCGCTACCTTGGTAGACTCGGAAGCAAAACCACGAAATATGCGGTTTATGGTGTCCTGGCACCATGGCGGCACCACTATTAGTTCCATGGTGGTACAGAGAATAATTCATTAAAATCCGGAGGTATAATTTTTCTCAATTTCAAAGCTTGGATACAATTAATAAGCTATAAAATAACCAAAATATTGAAAAATAAGTTATTTTCTCAATATCATCCCCCACTCGCCCCCTCCCGATGCTAATTTTCATACTCTGGTGAGATAGTGTGCAATTTGGAAGATTTCTGAGTCGAACAAAAAAAGAAACCCTCAAATCGGTTGGAAATTGAGGCCTGGGCAGATTTTACAAGATTATGCCCACAAACGCATGTTTTTGAGCATTAACCCCCCCCCCCCCCCTTCTCCCCCTTAAAAGGCAAAATTCTAAATTCCGTGACGTAGTGCACAACTAGATAGTTTTCCGCGTCGAACAAAAAAGAACCACGAAAATCGGTTGAGAACTAAGGCCTGGGCAGACGACACAAGATTTTGTCACACACACAGACATACACCAATGGTTTTTTTTTTTTTCGCGGATTTGGATTCAAAAGTTCTAAAACCGATTAGCGTGGTTATTTTTTTTTTTTTTTTCAGTTGAGTGTTGTCCTCCTTCACCCCAGATCGATCGCATAAGGACTTCTTCGATTTCCACTTCCTCTATTCTAGCATTTCGTAAAAAACTCACCTTTTCTTCTTTCAAGGCTTTAATAAGCATCATTTTTTGAAACAAATCCAACCGGTCATTCCAGGGTACAGGACTCGGAGGTGCGTCTTTCACCAAAGCGAGGTCCTGCAATACATTATTAAGAAGTTTGATTAGAATTATATTGGTTTATTATTTTCAATAGTGAACCTTTGGAATCGACCAAGAAAAAAAATTTTCAACACCCCCTCAAAATTTGATGGTTTACGTTTCAAGGTACGTAGAATCCAAAATTCGAATGGAAATTTGGCCGTCTGTCCGCCGTACGCGGCACTTTTGCCACTTTTGCACTTGCACTTTTGCATTGACCGATTTTGATTAAATTTGGTATGTAAGCTCCATTTGGGGTCTAGTTGTACCCCGAAGATTTTGGTTGATGAAGGTCACTTCTAAGGGTTCAAAAATGAATTTTGAAAACGCCCTAACTCAGAAAATTTCGATATAAAGGTATTGTTTTTCCTTCAATTTAAGATTCTATAGAATTTTTAGAATTTTTTGAGACCACGCGGAGCTCTGTAGGACAAACCGTTCGCTCCCTACGAGAATTTGAGGGTTGGACGTACGATGAATCAGAAACACGAGTGTGAATCGCAAAAGAGGCCTAATCTCCGTTCAAATTTTAGCTGACCAAAATGCGATCGATGTTTTTCTTCATGTTGGATGGTTGGTGGCTTTGCAGACGAATGATCTATATAGAAAAATAAAAAATAATAAACCATTGCGTAATAATTTGCAGCGTTTTCAATCGCAAATTGAACTATGAGAACCAATATTAGTTCAAGATGCAAGAACAATAAAAACTGCGCCAGAATCTGAGCTTTCCAATGGTATAATCAAAACATGTTTTACAACTGAATTTAGGGGAGAAATTTGTGTTTGAACGCGGAAAAACGTGAATTTTTTCAACGAAATCAGCGCTTCGGCCTCCTGTTTCCGGAGGCCTCCAGGTCTACTGCGGCGCCGACCCACCCACTCCGACCCCTCAGCTCTTCGAGAAGGAGCGCTGATTTCGTTGAAAAACGCTGCAAATTATTACACAATGGTTTGTTTTTTCTATATTGATCACTCGTCTACAAAGCCAACAAACCATCCAACATGAAGAACAACATCGATCGCATAGCTAAAATTTGAACGGAGATTAGGCCTCTTTTGCGATTCACACTCGTGTTTCTGATTTATCGTACGTCCAACCCTTAACCCCTAATAGCCCAATGTTGCACCCGTGCAACATGAACTTCTGCGATTTTTTGTACAAAGGCGGACTATTATTTCCGGCTGATGAAGGTTTTATTTTCATTAGACAACCTTTAAGAGCTCGTGTATTTTTTTTGGTTATGTTGCTAGCATTAGGATAGCTGATAAAGAGGTATTTATACCTGATTCCGTGATACCGCGCTGAACATGGCGCTGTGACGCGCGAAGGTAAGTTTACCACCGCATTTTACCTATTTGAATAAATCTATTTTCAATAAATTTCATCTTTCGTCGTTGGCATAGTTGTAAAGATCATGTAGCATTTACTTCTTCCAAGTTTTCTCCATTTTTAACTTTGCTAGAAGTCAAAATAGGTTTGATGCACCCATGCAACATTGGGCAGCCGGTGATGGTAGATTGTTGCTCCCAGGCAACGTTTAGCAGCCAGCGCTGGTAGATTGTTGCTCCCGGCCAACAGTGGGCAGTCAGTACATGGTTTCAAGCATACTAATTAGGTGAGTTGATTTTGCCTCATTAGTGCAAAAATCCCGTAAAATGGATAATTTCGCAACATTGGGGATATTTAGTCCATAGATTTGGACAGAAGTAGATACCTACCTACTAGATACATTTATTTGAGCAATAATGTGCTTTTTCCTATAGAAATTTTTGTTCACATCAAGATCAGACATGATGAAGTTCTGCAATTACACGATGATGACAAAAGTTACGAAAATGAAGAAGTGGAATGTCCTATTGTGCTTTATCGCCATAAGAAAAATTGTTTTAGAAGTTCTCATGAGGGAACCAATAATAATTCAATGGTTTTATTTACAAAAGTTGGCAGTGCTTGAGCCCTTTGCATTATCCACACTGTTCAATTTTTTCATGTTTCATTTTTCAATATGACTTATAAATTTTCAGGAGGGTGTTACATTTTGCACTTTGGGTTTCGCTGAAATACCTACTTTCTGAAAAAAAGGAGGGGTCTTAGTATCAATTGCCTCCTATGGGGAGTTCAAATTGAAATTCCTAATTCTCACACTTTGTTTCATTATTCTCAGAATAAGAAACTAGTGGCTTTTGTTCATTATTCTTTGAACATCACATCTATTCTATTCGTTAGAAACAATTGCTTATCTGGATTATCTTTTTTTTTTTTTAATTTCGCCAGGATTTCCTCTCAATATTTGCGTCATCTGTGATGCATTTTGACGACTGCTAGTTTAAAATTTTTCGTTTGCTGTCGTTAGATAAGTATAATGTTGAAAGAGTTCCAAAACACCTGATTTTAGAGGTCCAATCATATGAGCAACTTATGAATAAGTGATCGTTTGGGAACCAGGTAGGTATGTGATATTCGACAACGATGTAATAAAAATATTGAATTGGTCATGATAAATGGCCTATGCATTTGTCTAACTGAGTCAAGTTACTTTTTCGAGTTCCATAGTCAGTAGGGGAATGAGAAAAAAGTATTTTTTTTCTAATACCTACCTACCGATTGTTGGTGAAGACGCCTGCAAATAATGATTTATGGAATCTGTCACGATCGTACCTACTTCTTATTATATTTTATACAAAACACAACTTGTTTCTTGAGAGAATAATCGAAAGTGATTTTTTATTAACAAGTGTAAAAATACAATCCTATGTTTTGAGGGTAATAATAATTTGGAGTTTCAAACACGCATAGGTACCTAGGTACCTATCAAAATTTATAAGTTGCTCAATTTTGACATTCTCCCAACACAAAAGAAGTCCGAAATATAAACGTTAAATTTTGAGTCCAAAAACTAGGGAAACGGGAAAGAAATTCGAACTTGTAAACATCAATCTTGTTTGCGATCCTTCAATGGACTCCTTCCAAAATATAAAGACGCTGCAGTGGCCGCATCATTCTACCTTTTCCAGTTTTGACTACTGCGAGTCTTATCTTCCCATCGTTTCCTGGAATTAGCTCTTCTATTCGAGCCAACGGCCAGTCCATTCTTCTGACATCTTCTTGCCCGATGAGTACCACTTGTCCAATTTTCGGCACTCTTGTTTCCTCTTCCAATCTCCCGAAGTTGACGAGATTACCCAGGTATTCGGATCGGAATCTCTTTTGAAGAACTTTCCGCAACTTCTGGCGATGACGAATACTGGACTCAAAACCTTGCTGCTCAATAGTTTCCATTTCGGGTATTTCATTCTTCTTCATGTCTATTAAGAACATAGCTGGTGACAGTGGTACTAGATCTTGCGGATCTTCAGAAAGATATGTCAGTGGCCTCGAGTTCATCAACGACTCTGCATCACAAACCAGAGTAACAAGTTCCTCATGTGATAATCGGGACCTTCCTAGAACCTTCCTCAAAATTTTCTTCAGCATACCAACTAGCCTCTCCCACCAGCCACCCCACCACGCAGCAGTAGGAGGGTTGAATCGCCACTGTATCCGTCGAACAGTCCCATACTCTTCAATTTTCTCCCAGTCAACCGACTTTAATGCTTTGTTCGCCCCGTGAAAAGTAGTAGCATTGTCGCTGTACATCACTGATGGCTTTCCTCTTCTAGCAATGAATCTCCTGAGAGCCATTAGGAAGCAATCTGTTGTCAGAGAAGTGACTATTTCAAGATGTACGGCTCTGTAAACGGCACAAGTAAATAGAGCAATCCACACCTTTTTGGTATCTTTACAATATAATGGTCCAACAAAGTCTACTCCTGTGGTTTCAAAAACTGCTGCATCTTGGACTCTGCAACGTGGTAGCGGACATACTGTAGTTGCAAGTTGTTTTACCTTTTCCCTTTGACAAATAACACACTTATCAATGACACTTCTGATAGTTTTCCGACCTCCAATAATCCAGAAACGCTCTCGTAATATTCCCAACAAGGTCTGTACTCCGCAGTGGTGAGCTCGAACATGTTCTTGGTCTATCAATTGATATGTTACGGAACTTCCGTTAGGTAAAACTACTGGATGACGAAAATCGTTGTCATCCAGTCTATTCGAAATTTTTGTATTGAGCCTTATGACTCCGAAGTCGTCAAGATATGGATTGAGGTGAGATAAATGTTGGTCATGTATAGAATCAAAACAGTCATTCTGTACTAATTTTAAGAGGGTTACTTCAGCTCTTTCAAATTCTTTCAATGAAATAGTTTTTCTGATTATTCTTTCACCTTTTTTTGCAAAATAGTTATGTATGAATCTTTGTATCCATGCTATCATTCGCACAGTTTTATCATATATTCTAAACTTTAGGGCATACCATGGCGGTAATTTGAACTTGACAACTTTTTTCTCCCTCGTCTGACATGCTACGTACGACTTAGTTACTGACTTTTTTGTTTCTTTATTTATATCAGACTCATTCCATACTGCATCAGCTGCATCAGGCCAACTGTTAACGTCTGAGCTTAACCAGGTCGGACCCTCCCACCAACGAGAAGTCAGTAACTTCAGAATTGAACACCCACGACTTGCTAGATCTGCCGGATTCATTGTACCAGGCAAATGTCTCCAACTTTTAACATCGGTTAAGGTTTTGATCTCTTTCACTCTATTCCCTACAAAAGTAGCCCATTGTTCTTCACGGTTGAGCCACTGAATGACAGTTGTTGAATCTGTCCAATAAAAACATTGCAAATCCGATCTAGAAATCGTTGTAATCATCTCGTCGGCTAATCTCGTTCCAATCAATGCTGCTAATAATTCTAGACGAGGAATAGTCAGAAATTTGTCGAGTGGAGCGACTCTTGATTTTGCCTGTATTAAATGTATCTGAACATTTTCTGCCAATTCGATTCGAAGAAACAAAGCACAGGCATATGCTGATTTGCTTGCATCACAAAATGTATGTAATGACCACTTCTCATCATTTGATCCAACACTTCCAATCCATCGTGGAACATTAACATCATTTAGGTAATGTAGTTCACTAGCCCATTGAACGAATTCCCCTTTTACATCATATTGTACTTGCTCATCCCAATCAGTATTAACTCTTTGCAATAAAAGCTTGGGGATAAGTACAATTGGAGACGTGAATCCAATGGGATCAAACACTCTATGGGCTACTGACAGCATAAATCGTTTGGTTATAGGCATACTCAAGTCAATATTTTCAATATTTGAACAACCTATCTTGAATAAATCTTGTGAACGGTCCCACAGAAGACCAAGCACTGAAGTGGGCTCAGTGTACGTTGGAAGCGTGTCGTCAGTGAACTCCCAACCTCGCAGTTCAAATTTAGCTTCAAGAAATATTTCTGTTCCTAATTTAATTAATTCATGAATGCCTTCTTTTGACTTAACACTAGTGACACAATTATCACAGTAAAAACTATTCTTCAATATTTTCATTATATGTTGAGGATATCTATTTTCATTCGACAATTTTTCCAAGTGTAGGTTTATAACTGCCCCAAGCAAATAAGGACTTGATGTAACTCCAAATACAACTCGTGCGTGTCTATATTCAATCGATTCTCCGTTATTATCTATCCATAGGAATCGAACAAAATTTCTGTCTCGTTTTAGAAGACTTATCTGTAGAAATGCTTTTCTTATATCTGATACAACGCCATATTTATACATACGAAAGTGCAGCAACAATTTTGGTATTAGTTCAAGTAGGTTGACCCCTTTGCTCAAACACTGGTTGAGCGATGGACGATTCTTTTCTCTGGCAGACGCATCGAAGACAGGTCGCACAGGCGTAGTTGGGTGTCCCTTCCGAATCACTGCTCGATGAGGCATATAGTGTCCTTGTAAATGCATGTCTTCGGATGGAACTAATTCAATGATACCTTCTGTAACCCATTGCAAGAAAATGTCACTATATTGTTGTAAATATCCATCTTTTTTTTAAATTTTCTATATTTCTTTGTAACCTTTTTAATGCTATGTTATAATTCGATGGCAGAGGGGGATGGTCCTCCAGCCAAGGAAGATGAACTTCATATCGACCCTCTTCGTTTATTCTTACAGTTCGTAAGAAATGATCATGAATCTCGTCTTCGTGCTCTTTCCTAGTTTTTTTTACGTTAGGATCTTCAATACCTAATACATCCAGCTCCCAAAACTTAGATACCGAAAACATGGTTGTTGTTGGATGATTCGATATTGCAACGACCTTACCCATCATTGTCCATCCTAACAGGGTCTCCACTGCTACCAAACCATTTTTCAAACAAAAACGTCGTCCAGTGAGGAGCTTGCCTGCGACATCTGCTCCTATCAGTACTTGAATAGGACCGGGTCGGTCCGTCAATTCTATTCTGTGATCTTTCAGTTGTTGCAACCAGTCTCCTTTTGACACAGGAATCGCCCCACATATTGTGTCTTGTGACAAAACCTGAAAATTACAGGCATAGGATCTATTTAAACTTCTCAAATGAATGGTGTACAAATCATGATCGACCGCTTCGATCTCTCCTCCGCCGAAGACCGAATGGGACACTTGAATTTTCCGCACAGAACAAAAACCCAGATTATTGGCTAATGAAGAGAGAACATACGAACGTTGAGATCCCGTGTCAATCAGAGCTCGAACTTTATATTCTTTTTGGTTGTGGACTAATCGAACAACTAACGTTTGCAAAAGGACTTCATACAATCCCGAAACGGTCAACGAATGTTGTATTAAGCATTCCGGTTGTGATAGTGTGTCATTATCTTGATGATCAACGTAAGTGTTTGACTGTATAGCAGGACCTTCTTTAGTAGTATCTACGGTATCTAGTTGACTAAGTTTTTGGCATAGTAAAGGGACGTGCCTACCTTGACAGATAATACAATAAATCCTCATTCTACACTGCCTCACTGTGTGATTTCCTTTTAGACATGCAAAACAAACTTTACTTTCTTTTACTTTGTTGAATCTTTCTTCAATAGACAATTTCCTAGCATTTAAACAGTTTTCACTTGAGTGTTGCTTGTGACAGAAAATACACTTACTGAATCCCGAATTCTTACTTTCTCCATGAGTAATAAGTTCTGAGGAAGTAATAGGTATTTCCGCACTTTCGTCATCTTTATTCTTCTTAGATTCCTTGAGTTTCATACTTTTTAGCTCTTCTTTCAGCCCGAAACCAGACGCTGCTGTGAGTACCTTCTCTTCGCTTTCTACTTCATTTTTCAGAAATTCCATCAAGTTTTCCAGCCGGTTTTTTATCGAAGTTTCTTGACGGCATCCAGTACTCCTCTGCCAAACTCTCAAGAGATCTTCTGGCAAGCATGATTCCACTAGGGGGTACAGCAAACCAGCATGTCCAACACAATCCTTACAATTTTCTGATGTGACCCCTAGCGCGTCAAGAGCTCGAATCTGCGTCTCAATTCTGTCGTACAGCGATACGAGAGCAACTTTTCCTCTTTTAATGATAGTATGGACGACTATGTTCAATAATTCTCTCTGGTATGTCTCTATCAGTAATTCTTGCCTTCCAAATCGATTTTGTAGTGCGTTGATAGCTTTTTGATAGCTTTCTGGTGAGGCTTGAAAACATTCTACTACACTACGTGCTCTAGAATCTGGTACTGTAGCTTGAAGTAGATAGTGAAACTTGTCTTCAGGTGCAATCTCCGTTTCTTCGTGGATCTTTTTGAATTGACCCCAAAAACTCAGCCATCCTTTCACGTCTCCGGAAAACTTAACCAACTCAATTTTTGGGAGTTTTCAATTGTTTCTTACATATCACTGTTCTTTCTGAATGTCTTGAGCTCTCTTCTGGTTCACTATTCATATTTTTCTCCAGTCATAAAACTTTCTATCAAACTGGTTGACCTCTGTCAATTCTGCCAAAATCTCCTCTCTTGCAGCATCGGATTGAATCAGTGCTTGAAGCACTTTTTCGTCTTGTTCCTTCAACGATCGGAACCGGGTTTCCAGCACTCTGAAGTCTGCTTCACAAGCTGCTCTCTCCGACACCGCGAAAACTGCAGTGACGGAGTCAATCAAACCTTCGCAGGTCGTACGCAATACGGACCTGAGAATTCTAGTCGCATCCATGATTCCTCTTGGGGAGCCAAAATGTCACGATCGTACCTACTTCTTATTATATTTTATACAAAACACAACTTGTTTCTTGAGAGAATAATCGAAAGTGATTTTTTATTAACAAGTGTAAAAATACAATCCTATGTTTTGAGGGTAATAATAATTTGGAGTTTCAAACACGCATAGGTACCTAGGTACCTATCAAAATTTATAAGTTGCTCAATTTTGACAGAATCATTTAGTGAAATGAGTACCTCTGAAAGCTCTACTATTCCGAGTATTGCAATCGATTCTTGACTATCATAGCCCAATGTTGCAGCCGAGCAACAAGAAATACTAA
Organism: Apolygus lucorum; assembly: GCA_009739505.2. Classification (NCBI taxonomy): domain Eukaryota; kingdom Metazoa; phylum Arthropoda; class Insecta; order Hemiptera; family Miridae; genus Apolygus; species Apolygus lucorum. Next base: position 4,983,164 of record CM019181.2, on the reverse strand, counting down.
CCGGCTGCCCAATGTTGCACCGGAGCGACAAAATTTTAAAATTTGATATATGAGAAAATAATTTTTTTTTCCTTCACTTTCACGTAGCAAGAGCTGTTTTTAATGAGAAATCAAGAAAAAATCGGAAAATTTCGAATTATTTCATGTCTTGGGCTATTAGGGGTTAAATTCTCGTAGGGAGCGAACGGTTTTTCCAACAGGGCTCCGCGTGGTCTCAAAAAATTCTAAAAACTCTATAGAATCTTAAATTGAAGGAAAAACAATACCTTTATATCGAAATTTCTTGAGTTAAGGCGTTTTCAAAATTCATTTTGGAACCCTTAGAAGTGACCTACATCAACCAAAATCTTCGGGGCACAACTAGACCCCAAATGGAGCCTTCATACCAAATTTCATCAAAATCGGTCAATGCTAAGTGGGGAAAGTGCCGCTTACGGCGGACGGACGGCCAAATTTTTATTAGATTTTTGGATTCTACGTACCTTGAAACATAAACCAACAAATTTTGAAGGGGGGGGGGGTATCATTATTGAAAATAATGAACCAAAAGATTCAGGTAACATAATAGGCCATCGGAATAGAACTAAACTCAGTGGCAACATGAAGAGGAAGTTTGGTTTTGGTTGAGATTGATGGGGGCAGATGGGCAAAATTTAATATCGGAAAATAGTTGAAGAGGGGGATTCTTGGATGAGGGAGGTAAATGTGACGTCATATTGAAGCTGACCCCCCACTTAGTATTATCTAGATTGGCCATACGATGATAACCAAGCAAGATTTTCAAAGCTAAAATCAACCAACAAGTTATAACTCGTGAGAAATGCTACTCTCGACTTATCATAAAGTACTTACAAGTGAGTAATCACCGATAGAAATCGATATTTTCTGTTTGACTGCTTGCATAAGCCCCTTGAACGCAGGTTTCCTGAGATCCAAATACGCCGTATTCTGCCAGCTCAGTTCAGAAAGTGTCGGGATGTCAGGTTTCTTGGGGATTTCCTGTAGATCACAAACGCGAGAGATTGGTGGAAAACTGCTTACAGTTGCACGTTATGGTTATTTGAACACACATAGACCACCATTTTTTTAAAAGGTAAACCTAATAGGTACCAATAAATAAAACTAATAAATTACTGTGTAGGTACTAATAAATAAATATCTTTGTGGGTTTTACAAAAAGAGAGAGACAGAAAGAATGAAGCCAGGGAGCAAGTCAACCAGGAGGTGTTGCAGAGACTACATCTGAACCAAAACTCTGCACATATTACATAATGGTTTATTATTGTACTTGATAAATCGCGTGGAACTCTGCTTTTCCATTAAAAAAATACTTCCTACTGGTAATAAAATCGACATCAGTCAGAGTTTTTTTTTTTTATTGGCTTCGCAAAAGAATTACATACAGCCATAACTGCTATGAAGTTAAGATATATACAAATTACACTTAAAGTTTATGGCGGAGAGAAATTTGAAGAGAGCACAATGGATCGGATCAGTTCCAGTTGCAAGGAGGGTGTCTAAGTTGAGGGGTTGTAGTGAGTGGTCGGTGATTTCATTGAGGAGCTCTTCTCTTTGTAACTGGGACGCTGGGCATTCCAGGACTACATGCTTGATGGTCTCAATCTCATTTCCACAGAAGGAGCACATGTTGTTATCTATAATCCCGAATCTTTCGAGCATCTCTTTGGTGAGACTGTGGCCTGAGCGTAACCTCGTAATTGTTTTGAAGAAGGCTTTGGATCTAGGAGAGGGCGTTTCGTGGTACCAGCACGTTTTAGATGGAGGAGAGAACAACTCTTTATACCGACTACCCGCCGGGTACTCAACATGGTATTTTCTCCAGGCGTTCAGCTGAGATTGTGATAGAGAACGTTTGAGGCCGGTGTGTGGGAAGCATGGAGGTTGACACAACCTCATTGGAAGGTGTAGAGCTTCTCGGGCTTCATGATCCGCAAGTGTGTTACCATGGATGTTTTCATGGCCTCTTATCCAGATGAACTTCACCAGCTGATTTCTCGTTTCGAGGATGTCTATGGCGTTGAGGATGGGGATTTCTATGTGGCTGAGTTTCGTTGAGGGACCTTTGTGTTTGAGTTTCTGGAGTACGCTTTGGGAGTCTGAAATAATCACAATGTATGGTCTGCTGTCATACCGGTCCAAGGCATACTCAAGAGCTTTCATAATGGCATATGCCTCTGCAGAGAAAATTGAAGCATATTTCCAGAGACGGAACTGCTTAGCAATATTATTTGTCTTGTCATAGAAAGCACAAGCTACTCTCCCACCAGAAACAGAACCATCTGTGAATATGTAGTTTCCGTTTGGAAACTGACTGTGAAGTAGTGAGTTGAGTACTTCGGAAGGGGAGGAAGTGGCGGAATAGGCATTTTCGGAGAGCTTTGTAACTGAGCAAGGTTTCAAAAGAATTGGATATTCTAATGAATATAAAGACCTTGATGGACCACTTGCCAACCATTGAAGTTCGGAAGTCCAGGATATATATATTTTGGTCATTATTGGTTGAGATTTTTCCTCCCAATATGGAGCTGTCAAGATTTCTATTGATAGATCCTATATAAGAGAGAATCTGGCTGCGTCTCGTGCGAATAGAGAGAATAGGAATCTACCAGCAAGCATTTCTCTTCTTAGTTGGAGGGGGGGTTCCCCCGATTCTGACAGGAGCACATTGATCGGAGTGGATTGTAGGGCGCCTATGGAGGCTCTTAGGGCTTTATTTTGGAGACGGTCTAGCTTCTGTAGTTGAGTTTTAGGAGCCGATGCGTAGAAAATGCATCCATAATCTAGGATGCTTCTGATCGTTCCTCTATAGAACATTAGGGCAGTTTGAGGATCTGCGCCCCAACTGGTCGAAGTGAATGATCTAAGGAGGTTAATGTAAGGGTCGACTTTGGATTTTAATGAATCTATATGGGTGTTCCAGGATAGAGATTGAGTCAGGTACATTCCCAGAAATTTTACTTTAGTAACGCAAGGGAATGCCAATCCGCCATTTGTTCCCGGTGAGGTGCTCCCCTTCAATCAGAGAGTTGTGGGTGCATTCATCACGAAATTTGAGAGGTGAAACTAATAAAAAGAACCTATTCACACCGGCTAACTCTATAAAGAATTTGTTAAGCTGAAATTTGAAGGGGTATTTGGCCCATTTCCGTCTTTGAATAATCTTTCGCAATTCACATTCGTGTTAGTGATTTATTATCCAACTCTTAAGACTTGATGGTGAACGAAAGGTTTGTCCTACAGAGCTCTGGGTGGTCTCATTCGATTCCAAGAATTCAATTCTATTTTTAATCAGCGAACAAATAATACCTTTATATTGAGAGCTTTCCAGCTAGGGCGTTTTGAATACGAAAACCAGTATTTTTCACTCCTTAGAAGTGACTGACATCAACCAAAACTTCGGGCACAACTAAACCCCAGATGGAGCCTACATACCAAATTTACATATTCGTACGGACGGAGAATTTTTAATTCGATTTTCGGATCCTACGTACCTACATTGAAATGCACACCATCAAATTTTGAGGGGGATTAAACAATTTTAACATGGGATATGTTATTGCCCTAGGGTAACTATCCGAAACTTTACGTTTTAAACACTCCAGTCCTACGCCTTTTGCAACACTCCAATCATACGCCATTTTCAACACCCCGGTTTTTGAACCACGGTACTCATTGATAGAGCAAACTCTGCCGATCCAGAGCCTGATACCTTTCTGTTGCTTGGTCCACAATCCTTCTCGTGCCATGGTTCACCATTCCTTCTCTGTGTTGTTGTGAACATATGTTCACACGTATCCTAGAAGAGGGGTACAAGTCCAAAAATGTCATTTTTGAGTTAGGAACAGTTTTGAGTAGTGGAAGTGCTGTTTTTCAGCCCTAGAAGACAAACTTAAGCCTAGCTCCTCCGCCTGAATGCTGAAAGTTTTTGTTGTTTTTGTTTTGTTGTTGGACGGGGGCGTGCCTTTGTGCTTGTTTCTGCTTGTTCTGGCGTGCTTTGTTCTACGCTGAAATTTATCTAACGCTGTGGACTTCGTCGTCGAAACATTAAATTTTGCCTTGAAGTATGGGGGGGGGGGGGATTAGAAACTATTAAAATTTGGTACGTAGAAATCTATCTAGTTTTGCACTGCGTCGCTGGAATTTTGAGATTAGAGTAAACGGAGGAGGAACGAGGGGTTATTTAGTGAAAGTAAGGCTCATTATGACAGCACGTTGAGCGCGCTACCTACTCCTCAATTTCAACCGATTCGCGTGTTTCTTTTTTTCGACTCAGATAACTAACTGACTAACATTAAGTCACCAGAGTAATGAAATTCTCATTAGAAAGAGGCAAGTGGAGGGATAATATTCACAAAATTGCGATTTTTCGATATTTGGTTCATTTAGGGCTTACTAATGGTACCCAAGCTTTGAATCTTTATGAATAAAACTTTGTATTTTTATGTACAATAAATTTTGACACCACAGAACAAATTAGTGGTGCCACTGGTGTGTTTCACCTTGAATTTCTACTCCTACGGACTACCTACCGAAACTACCGATGAAAGTTGTACTGGTTGTACTGAAACCGTTGAAGTAGTGATGGTGTGATAGGGGGGGGGGGGGATTGAACTCGAAATCGCGAGTTGGTTATCTTTGATTATAGATTTTAAGAACCGTAGACTGGGGTGATAGTGATCAATTTCTACAGTTTTTCTTCGAAAACTACCAGTGTAATAATTCAAAACAATCTGAAAAAAATAGTTTATATTCTCCCACATCTTACGAACAGTATCCTATACCAAACTTTGAAATTTTGTTGAATTAAGCTCATTTAAAAAAATAATTAAATTGATCAGTATCACCCCCCACATAGGGGGTGATAGTGATCACTAATTTAAAATCGAACTTAAACATATTAAAAACAATTAAAAATCGAACTTAAACAATTAAAAATTGTTTTTTAGTACCCTGAGGTAAAAAAAACCCTCTAACAACGAATTTCAGAACAATTTTAATTGAAAAACTAATGAAAACCAACTCTTAACTTATATAAATCAGAATAATGCCAAAATTCAAGACTCGTAATATCCTCTTCAGTATTTATTATTATATTGAGACCATTCGTGGCACATGTTTGGTAACTGACAAGAAACAACTTATTTTAAAGCACTTGTTGCCAAAAATAATGATGGACCAATCACTTTTTGATAGTTTCGGGGCATTTCGGCCGTGATCACTATCACCCCCTGGAAATGAGTTGTTTTTGTTTTTAACAGATAACCAACTGTAGTAACACGGAAAAAAACAAACTAATTGCAGATATTTCATACTTAGCTCTAGTAGAAACAAAATCTTTTCGCTAGAACTTCACCACACAACACCCGACACCGGCACAACAGAAGTTATAATCACAATGTCAGCTGGGCCCGATTTTGAGATTTGTTTATTTCCTTATCAGCTACCATGGTAACCTAGACTTTCGGGCGGGAACGATATCCCCCCAGAGAAAACATTGCTACGAACACATAACACGACCTAACTTTCCATTTCGGACTGTGTGGAGTTCTGCAATCGCATGCAAATAAAAAAAAGGCGTGTTGATCAGTATCACCCCAGCATATCAGTATCACCCCAGTTAACGGAAGCTGTTTTACTTACTTAAGAATATTTTTCGAGACAGAATTATAAATATCTTCCGTTTTCAATCTGTTTTATTTTTCCGACAAAAGTCTGGCACGAGGGACTTAATCATAAGCTCAGACAAATGCTTCCAGCAAAATATGCTGAGTTGCTCCACTCATACCTATCAAATCGGTACTTCCGAATCAAACAAGATGATGCATACTCAGAAGCAAAAATGATTCATGCTGGAGTCCCGCAAGGAAGCGTACTTGGCCCCCTCTTGTACGTCCTATACACTAGCGATCTACCCGAACACGAGGGTAACACCCTGGCATCATTTGCAGATGATACTGCAGTCCTTGCTATTGGTGAAGACAATCGCGAATCAACTTTAAAACTTAGAAGATCCATCGAGAAACTCCATGACTGGACAATTAAGTGGAGAATCAAGATGAATGAAGCCAAATCAGTCCATGTTGATTTTACCAACCGCCATATCAAACATATACCAATATATCTTAATGGCAAAGTCATCCCTTATGCTAATGAGGCAAAATATCTGGGTATGACTCTGGATACGAAACTCCGCTGGAGGGTGCATGTGAAAAATAAAAGAACAGAACTGGACATCAAACTCCGAAAAATGTATTGGTTGGTTGGTAGACGATCAAAATTGTCAATACAGAACAAACTAACCTTATACAATCAGGTCCTTAAGCCAGTCTGGACATATGGTGCACAACTGTGGGGCTGCACCTCTCAAAGCAATCGTGACATTATACAGCGTTTTCAGAACAAAGTACTGCGCTCATGCGTTGATGCGTATTGGTACTCAACCAATGACGACATCCATAAGGACCTTAAAATTCCCACAATAAATGAAGTCATCAAAACCCAAGCAATAGCCCATCACCAGAGGCTACAAGGTCATATCAACGAGGAGGCTGTGAAGTTGCTGGATGTTGATGATCTACTCAGGCGGCTGAATAATCTTTTCAGTTATTTATATACATTGTCAGAGAAATGTTGCTAATAAGTTGAATTACTTGGTGCAATAAATATAATTTGAAAAAAAAAAAAAAATTTCCGACACCTCCCAATCTAATGAATTCTCGTTTTATACACCTCAAGTCATGATTATTCTCATTTAAAACCAAACTAATCATTTGGGAAAGAATGAAAAATGAACATCTCTGAAATAAATCCATGAAAAAAAATAAATCCATGAAAAAAATGACATCTCTGAAAAAAAGAAATATTGTCCATGAAAAAAGGGAACAACACCAAAAATCGAAGAAATTAGACAAAAATATCCCCCCCCCACTCCTTCCTCACTAGTGAAAAGAATAATTTCGGTCCATGAGCTGTAGAAGCATTAGTACGGGAACAAGTTCCCCAAATATCACCAACGTCAGACATGTTGCCATGGAAATAAAGCTATTCGTTCGAGAGGAAAACTTTGAAGGCGATTTCCCAAAAATCACTTTTTTCGAGATGTATCCCTATTCGTTTTATCCGTGTGACGTCACACAGAATGGATGTTGGAAGAAGAAGGAGAAGAAGAAGACTAATCTCCCTGAAAGGCGGCCATGTCGACTCCGTTGTAAACAAAGATTGTATAGAATATTGCATAGGTTTTTCATTATGCCAATCTGTGCGGTTATTAGTTGATCTTCTCGTCCCGGAAGCGGTATTTAATTTTTTGGTTTGCCAAAAGTGATTAGAAACAGTGTGCAAAGACATGAAACTTTCCGAAAAAAGAAGAATATCAGCCTTTTGACGTCGCTGCTTCCCAGCCTTCTGACAACCATGATTTTCGATGAACTGACACTTTTATAACCAGCTTCAAATTATCTTATTATTATTATTTGTACACGTTTTCTTTTTCATCAGTTAGGTATTTGTTTGTTTCCCCGGGAAATATCATGTTGTTCACCTCTCGAAACCAACTGCTCATCACAAAAATTCTGTAATCTTCACATCAAGTTCTTGGTGTAGGTACTGCCTATCTGTGCGAATTGTATATTGTTTCAATGTACAATGAAATTTCTGAATAAATTGCGTGTTTTTCATTGAATGTTGTACATTATTCCATTATATCAACACACCTAACTACAGATCTACAATAAACAGACGATGGGAGTCAGCTCACGTAAGTAAGTACCATTTAGGGTTTCAAGGAAAGAAGTTACAATAGTTATGAAGTTTACCTTTGAAAAATACCTTCTTTTCTAATAATGGTAGGGATTTGGTTCATTATGGATATCTGCATTTAGTTGTTGCGTCTATAAGTTCGTGTATCAATCATAGTAGGATTGATCTGTACTACTTCCCTGTTTGTGAAAGTCTGTATGTGCGTGGTAGTTAGAAACAAAACACTTGCTCTAAACTATCTAGAGATATGTTGTTGGACAACTAATGAACCAGTAGATAGGTAGCTACTGAATAATCGGTAGGTAGTTATTACTTATATGAGACCCAAAAAAATGCATTGAGAACTCTGGAAAATCTAGGTTTGTGGTGTTCACTAGGTACTTTCTAAAGGCGAATAAGCTAGGCATCAGTAGGTAGGAACGTTTTATGTTGCAATCTAAGGTCAGATTGGGATGTAAATAGGCACTTGTCTCTGGTTCTCTATGTGAGTAGGTATCTATTATCGATCAACACACCTAACTACAGATCTACAATAAACAGAATATCAGTTCACATAAGTAGGTACAATCTAAGGTTTCAAGAAAAGAAGTTCGTAGGTAAGTACAACATTTATAAAATTTAACTTTGAAAAATACCGTCTTTAGCAGTTAGTTGTCTGTAACTTCGTATATCACTATATCTATCGTAGTAGTTTGATCTGTACTTCCTTTTTTTGTGAAAGTCTATACGTCCGTGATAGGTAGAAACAAAACACCTCCTCTAAACTATCCAGAGATATGTTGTTGGACAAACAATGAACAAGGAGACAGAGAGCCACTGCAAAATCGGTAGTTGTTATGTTTGAGACCCAAAAAAATGCAGTAAGAACGCTGGAAAATCTAGGTTTCTGGTGTTCACTAGGTACTTTCTAAAGGTGAATACGATCAAAATCATCAAAAGGTAGGAAGGTTTCATATCACAATGTAGGGTCAGAAAAGGATGTAAATAGGCACTTGTCTCCATTTCTCCATGTAAATAGGTATCCAAGTAGTAATACGTTTGTTCAATGTGGCGAATAAATATTCAAATTTTCATTCTGAAAAACTTATTTCGAGAGTTTTTAATTGACACTAATGTTTGTGTCAGCCTGGTTTGCTTGTCAGCATGACAGTTGACACCTGTCATGTCCCTGTTCTTTGTGTCAAGACCCCTCAGAGTCTGTATCAGCTGCTTGCAATCTGATCGCTACTTACGATTACATAATTGCTATAAAAGAATAGAAAGAAGAAAATAATGAATATACCACTATCATTCTGTTTGCATACCAAGAAATAGGACCTTTGTGGTATGTAAACATAATGACCTTGCTGACAGCGAGTCAAAATGGCGCCCTTTCACGACCAGCTGATCGGGTAAGCTGAGAAGGTTAGGTTTGATAACTAATTATGAATGTGCATTTGCAGCAATTCCTGCCAAATAGAAGCGTTGAGGCCATTAAGTGCATTCGTTGTCGTCGGGATTATAAAGATATGGTGGCTGCAGCCTCAATTCGGATACATGGGGAGTTTGCGGTGGATGCAGAGGAGCATTCTTTTCTCGACTCGGAGACCGTGGAGGGGGATAGCGGTGGCTCGCAGATGAGCGATGTCATGCCATCAACGTCCCACAATGTGGGAATCTTTGATGAGGAGTTGCGAGTGGATGGTGTGGTTCCTGGAAATGATGGGCGTTCTTCCTCATTGCAGCCTCCTCATGGCTCTGCAATTCTGGAGGTCATAGAGAGACTTATCACCGAGTGCCGCGATGGTGCTGTGGGCGTTGAGTGGGACTTGGGTGCTTTGACATCCTTGACAAGTCTTGTTGGTCGTCAGCTTGCCAATGGTGTTGCAGACTATGTCGGTGTAGTGCTGGGTCATTCTCGTGTTGAGGTGAGACCGGGTGTGTTGAGACCTGTGACTGTACGTGAAACCTCTGGGCAGGTGGCGTCACAAAGGCGTCCTGGTGATCATGAAAGTAATAGGAGACGCCGAATGAGGGAGAGACGTGCCGAGTATGCAAGAATTCAGCAGTTGTGGAAGAGTCGACCGGATCAGGCCGCGAAGGAGATTTTGGGTGAAGACAGTGGTTCTGGTACTGGGCAGCTCTCTTTACAAGAGTTAGACTCATTCTGGCGACCGGTTCTTGAAGATGTTGGGCGTGTTTGCCCTTTTCCTGTGGTAACGCCAGCTAATACTGTGAACCCATCTCTGGCGATGATAATGGACGGGCCTGTCACTGCTGAGGAGGAGGCTGCAACTAGGATCCCCCAGCGTTCGGCTCCGGGGCCAGATGGACTACAGGTGAAGCAGTGGATGTCAATTCCAGTCAAGATAAGGATCATCTTGCTGAACATGTTGCTGTTGGCTGGAGTACCCCCCCAGGAATATTGTAAGTCAAGGACTGTTTTTGTGCCAAAGAGCGGGGGCGCTGGACCTGGAGGGTTTAGGCCCATTTCTGTAAGTCCAGTTCCATTGCGCCATCTGCATAAGGTGTTGGCGAGTCGGCTGCTGTCTGCAGATGTTGTGTCGGTGACCCAAAGGGGATTTCGGCGTGCGGATGGTTGTGGTGAGGACCTTACTATTATTAAGGCCTGTTTGGATCTTTCACAAACTAGGCACAAGCAGCTCCATCTGGCGAGCCTTGATGTGTCAAAGGCCTTTGACACTGTGACGCACGCAGCTATTACCGATTGTCTCCGTGGAGTGGGTGCACCGAGGAGGTTCGTCGAGTACGTCTCTGCGCTCTATCAGGATTCCCGTACGGTTCTTCAGGTCGGTGGACGTTTGGGCAGCGATATTGTGGCTGGGCGCGGGGTGAGACAGGGTGACCCATTGTCCCCCTTGTTATTCAACCTGGTTATCGACAGTGCGATCGCGAAGCTGCCTCCTGAGGTTGGTTTCGATATTGAGGAAGGAGCTGCGTCGGGTACCAGGGTTAGTTCACTTGCTTTTGCCGACGACGTGGTGCTGCTCGCAGGAACAAGACAAGGAATGCAGCTCGCCTTAAATGTATTTACGGATCAGTTGATTAAGTGTGGGTTAAGTCTGAATGTTAATAAGAGTGCCACATTGTCCCTTATGCCTTCTGGGAGAGATAAGAAGACTAAAGTTGTTGAGGGCCGCTTCTTGGTTCCAGTTGATGATGCAGCAGCCTCCACAGCGGTACTTCCGGCAAGATCCGTTGTGGAGGTGTGGAAGTACCTGGGGGTGGGTTTTGCCGGTGCCACCACAGCAAGAGCAGCGGCCCAGTACTTGGAGAATATGCTTCAGCGTGTTTCACGTGCTCCACTCAAGCCCCAGCAGAGACTTCGACTCTTGACCTGTTACCTCCTTCCTAAGTTGTCTTATGGCTTGACCTTTGGTAGGGTAGCGCTGGCTAGGCTGCGACGCATTGACATCCGTGTTCGCTCAGCTGTACGTCAGTAGCTAAAGCTACCTAAGGATGTTCCCAATGCATATTTCCATGCTCCCACTAAGGAAGGAGGGTTAGGTATAAATGCGATGGTAGTTTGTATTCCCCGGTTTAGGGAGAATCGCTTAAAGGCGTTGGAGCTGTCTACGTGGGATGTGGCAAGGGTGGTGGCGCATTTACCTGTTGTTCATAAGGATCTGACTTGGTGTAATAAGGTACTCTCAGGATGGCTTCCGGACCCAGCAAAGGAGATGGCATCGAGGCTGCATTGCTCAGTGGATGGTTGTGAGTTGAGGGAATCGTCCAAATGTGGAGCATCTACAGCATGGGTCTACCAGACTGCAGAGGGTATTCCAGCTGCTGACTACCGCCATTACCACCAGGTGCGAATAGGGGCATTGCCGACCAAGGTGCGCACAAGGCGTGGGATTGGTGGCGGTGAGAAGTCGTGTAGAGCTTGCGCTGCGCCTGCAGAGACTCCGGCCCATGTGATCCAGATGTGTCCTCGTACTCATGGTGGGCGAATCAAGAGGCATGATGCGGTGGTGGGACTTTTGGCTGAGACGCTCGCTCGGCGTGGATGGTCTGTAGAGAAAGAGGTTCTGTTCCGGTTAGGTAGAGAGGCCCTCAAGCCGGACTTGGTGGCAGTGCATCACGATGGGACCTGCAAGGTGATAGATGTACAAGTTGTAGCAGCGTCACAGGGCCTTAGTGGTGCGTTTCAAGCAAAAGTAGCCAAGTATAAGAGGGTGGATCTACTCGGTGCTGTGGGAGCGAGGCATGGTGTTGGCCTTGAAGGTATAGAAGTAATTGCCTGCACTATCAGTTGGAGAGGGGTATGGTGCAGGGCCAGTTCTGACGCACTGAAGAAAATTGGAGTGCCCATGGGCACATTGAAGGGGATAACCACTAGAGTGCTCATGGGCAGCTGGCTCAATCTTCGGACCTTCATGAGGGGCACTAGCGCGCATCATGGTGTTGGAGTTCGCGGGTGGGGCGGCGGGGCCCAGCCGGGCATGGGGGTAGGGCGGTGACTGCGGGGTTCCCTCCACTTTTTGGGTGCCTCCTACCCTCTTAGGAGAGGTGTATTAAAAAAAAAAAAAAAAAAAAAAAAAAAAGGTTAAATTGAGTCTCACGGATATCACCCATTCTAGGATATGTGCGATATACCTTCTCCGTTGCCAAGTTCATTTTTCTGTCGAAGTTATGTCACCTACACGTTTATGCATGGTAAGAACCAACTCCGATTGAGCGGATTTTTATTTATGTACTTAGACGGCATCGTTTTTACCAAAAAGTAATCGGAGGATCTGGTAACCTAGGCTTTTAGTTGTGATGTGTTCTTCGACGTTATATGTATTTTCGATTTCTTAATAGTAACAATTTAATTTAACATTAACCTTTGGGACATCAAGAGGTGAATGAAATGACGAGCAATTTGAAAAGCAATTTGTAAAGAGCTACATTAAAACAACAAACAACAAATTCCTAGTGAAAGGTAACAGCAAACAAACGAAACATGGAACATGTTTTTGTTCGTTGTCCCTTCGGGCCGAGTTTTTCTTGCTCGATTCCATTGAAAAATAATAAACCATGACATTGAAAAATAATACCTAAACCATAACTGACCAGGAAATCCTCAGCAGCTGAAGATGGGATCCCAGCTCTAGTAGCTGATGACGTAAAAATCCAGGTGGTATGCGACGTTCAGAGGTCATAATCAATCGCATCGTGAATGGTTGCTACGCTTGTGAGTGGCTTGGGGAAAACATTTCAAATATGATTGTGCTGCTGAGGTCAGAAGAGGATTACTAACTCCTCTGGTGTGCTCAGGTGATGGAGCACTTCACAGAGAGTACGCCGTATCACTGAAGAACATGGCTCTCACGGTAGCTAAGAAATGGTTCAAGCCAAATACTCAAGTTTTGGTGTAGGTGAGAACGAAATTCTCTTTATTCCATAATCAATGACTACTCTCTTCATCTCCAGTGTTCAAGATGATTGAAATGATTCCTAAAACTTCAAAAGATCAGAAATTTGTTTAACCCTTAATTTCCCACTTGTTGAAAAAATTGTTTTTCCGGATATTTTTCTAGATTTTGGTCTATAGAGTTGCTAGTTTTGAATATTCTTGGACACCTAAGGAGGGTGGGGAGGGAAATGGCTATCGTTTTTTTAAAAATAGATACTTAGAATACGTTCTATCCAATTTTAGCTGGACGGAACCAGCGCCTTTCATTCTAAAACAAATAAATAAACGAAATAACACAAATAACATTGTTAGCCCAATAAGACTCAATAAGCCCTTCTGGAGTATCTCTCCGTCCTATCCAAAAAGTCACGATTGAAAAATCGAAGCCAAAACTTTTATTTTTTCAACTTGAGCTGTTTTTCTGTAAGATTTAAAAATGAATTTGGCAGAATAGTTGTAATAATAAGGTATCTGAACTAACCCATGAAACTGACCTTACTGTCCCCCAGTTCATGGTAGGGATGGGTATGATCTTAATACAATATTATCTCAGGGGTCGATGATTTTTCCAGTTATTTACTTTATAGTTGATTAAAGTATTCAACAAAATATCGGGTTTCGCTTAAAAGTAGTTGAACAGTGTTGCAGAATGTTTACAAATCCGACTTCCGAAAAGATACATCAGGACATTAAGGGTTAAATATAAACGACCAGCAGTTGGTATATGACAAAATTTGTACCTGAGAGGAAATGACCGCGCCTCTGATCAAAAACTGCCAATCATCCTCCGAAATAACCTTTTCTTGCATGAAAATGGCGGCGCACAGCATAAAACTGTAGACGAGTTTGTCTTTCTCGAAGAGACCCCTGGACACGTTGCTGTAGATGGATTTGGTTATGTCGTCTATCAGCCGCTTCAACCGGTCTTCAAGACTTGCCATCTTTGGAGCTTGTCTGATTACCAGATTGAAGACCTGAAACAAAGCGTCGGTTATAGTAACAGCGTTTCCGTTGAGTTTTTAAAGTGGCATAATAGCATTTTGGATTTTTTTTTTTTAAATCATTCGTTTATTTTTCAGCATACTACAAACACATTTATTTGAATGCTACTCCCCCACGTGAGGAAAATCTCGTGCTTGGGGGAGGAGTTGAACATAATTACATCATTATGGAATATACTTAAATACAGATACATAGTGCAGAAAACAATTCGAAAATACATGAAAATAGCTCAGAAAATTTAAGTTATAAGGAATTTTTTAATCGCTAGCTTGAATTTGTGTAGGGAGGTCGCTTCTCTCACCTGGGAGGGAAGCTCATTGAAGAGCTTTGCACCTCTATACGAGCACGCCAGTTGACCCGCTGTGGTGGAACGAAAAGGAAGCTTAATGCTTCCGTAGTTACGAGTGTTTAAGTTTGAAAATTCGTACATGCCCGCTTTAATGTTCTTATATGTAACAATTAGAGATATTTTTTTACATGTCGAATCAAAATTTGGGACTTTGAATTCCCGAAACACCTCAGCAGATGGGAAGCGTCTGTGCTCTTTAAGAAAGATTTTAATCAAGCTTTTTTGAACAATAATAAGAGGTTGTAGAGTAGTCGTGCTCGCACCCCCCCCCCCCCCCCAAACGGCCACACCGTAGGACAGTACCGAGTGGACTAAGGTATAATAAAATTTTTTTAAATTCTCAAGAGTTAAGAACCCACGAACTGCAAAAGAGATTCCTGTCATTCTTCTTAGGCGACGACACAAAGTTGAGATATGATCCTTCCAATTCAGGCATTGGTCCACCACTATTCCCAGGTACTTGACTGTACCAACTTGCTCAATTACTGGATAGGAACAAGAAACGCCTGCACATTCCTCTCTTTGGTGACATTTCAAAAACCCTAAATAAAATGCAGTTTTACGGCCCGTGAAGCGAGTCTTGGAATGGTCGCTAATTTGTCTCCAGCCAGAACGATTCTGGGGTTTTCTCCTCCAAAGCTGCACCCTCAGGTCGTTGAGGTGTTTTAAGTTCTTCTGCGGTCCCTTCGTCCTCCATGGCTACAACATTCCACAGGGGTTTCTGAAGGACTACCCCCCCCCCCATCCTATTGGGAAGGGATCGCTGTATTCGGTAGGTCTTAATATATTTTACCAGTTGAAATCATAGACCTGTGGATGGTGGGGCACCGCGTTTTCGCTTACGACAGTTACGTCCATAATAACGAGTCCATCACGGCCGCTCAATATGAGTTTCGTCGTCATTTCAATATCCAGGTGCATTGATGAGAAAAATACCCCAGGAGCACCAGAGGGGACCATGTTATGGTCCTCTCTTCCCTGGTAGCCTCACGTTCATTGGTCTCCTCGGTCTCCAGATTTGGCCATAATATGCGGCTTATTTCTGTGGGGACACCTCAAAGCACGTGTTTACCAGCACAAGCCCCAAACAGGAGGATTTGAAGGAAGCAGTTCGAGTGGAAGTCGACGCAGTTGAGGGAGCAGCGTTGGAAAGAGTTGTCGGAAACTTCCAAGAACGATTCCAGCAGTGTATCGCGAAAGAAGGATGTCAAATTTTGAATCCAAATACGTCAATAAATTTTCTTGAGTAACAATTATACATACAGGGTGTCACCCTAACTCGAGGACCAAACTTTAAGGATCGATTCTACAACTAATTTGCAAACTTTTTTGTCTCTTGACATTTTTTTACGCTTTAAAATTATACTTTTTCCACTTTTAAGATTTTTTTCGTGTTTTCGACCTTGAGCCATTAAAACGGCTATAACTCCCTCAATTTACTAGCTAAACTCAAATATAAGTATACCGTTGGAAAGAGCGTTAAATTCCCTATCAGTTCATTAGGACACAAAACCTTTTTAAGCCTTTCGTATAGGTGAATAAATTGGTCAAAGTCAAAAATTTAAAACTTTTTCGAAAATCACCATTTTTCAGGCTGACTCTTCTTATGTAATAAACAGCCGTATCGTCGGGCACTCAACGGAAAAAAAGTTGCCCAGAATCTCAGCTTTCCAACGGTGTATCATTTTTACCTTTAATTTTGAATACACTCCATAAAATTACGTTTTAAAGTGAAAAATAGGGATTTCTCGTTAAGGAGAGACTTGTAGGCTTGGCGGGCTGGCGAGCTATCTTCCATTCTTCCCTCACTCAATCAAAACTCGCTTTGCCTCCAACTCCCAAATACAAATTTGTATCTCAGTCAAATATGAACATAACCAATCAGCAGATACTAGAGACAAATCATATCGGCCTCATAGAAGCCGAAATACTGGGTGTTGATCTTTAACCGGATTGTAATCAATTTTTTCCCTTTCGGAACCCTTTCGGAGTTGGAAATCAAAAGATTTAGGTTCCTACTTACCTTTGCCCAGAGGGAAGATTATCGAAAGGTAAACTTCTACAATCTCAAAAATACTCTCCTTCTTTCGCCTAACTCATAGGGTGATTACACGTAACTTTTTGATTCACAGATTAGAATTCAAAGCCATTCAAAAGATTTTGGTTCCGAAAGGGAAAAAATTGATTACAATCCGGTTAAAGACAAAAACCCAGTATTTCGGCTTCTATGAGGCCGATATGATTTGTCTCTAGTGTAGGCCTGCTACTTGTGGCGATTGTGTCGATGACCACAGAGGTAGCGTCCCGGCTTACTCGTGGTGATTGTGACGATTGTGGCGACACACCAGTTGTAAGCGGGATTTACGTTCGACAGGGTTAAGGTTTCGTTCCGCGGCGTAGTTGGTAGCAGCACGAGGTTGTGACGCCACGTGCTGATCCCAAGTTCACCGAATGACACAAAACCTAACGTGGCGAGCTCAGGTGGGAAGGGGAAGACAAACAAATATCGAAACAATAGTTAAATTTACAAGGGGTAGCGTGTGGTATTTACCTGTGACGAGGCGGTGAAGCGGCCAGTCGGATTCCTCGGGATGATGCAATCTGAAATGTTAGCCTTAAGGGCGTCCTACTGAGAAAATGGCGTCCGCCAAATGCGACGCTGCCGAAGGGGCCTACGAAGGTGTCTGAGGGACGCCTCGGAAAAGATGGCGGAGTGTGACGCGTCACCAAGCTCCGGTTTTCACACTGAGGAACCAGGTAAATGAGAAAAGATATTCCAATGCAGATTTACAACAATAAAAGGTAAGTTTATTAAATATGCAAAAGGTTTTCTGACTAGGCACACCGAAGGGTGTGTCGAAAAGAAGCCTGACGGGCGCAACAACACAAGTAAGTATGGCACAAGATTAAATGTTCAATAGGATAGATTTGCAGATAATATTTCAAATGTACAAATTAATAATTCCAATTTGACTTTGTGTTTCAGGTTTCCAGAGTATATCAGTTCAACGTTCCAGGTTTTCAACAAAGGTGAGTATGGTAAGTATAGGTTAACTTTGTGTTGCAGGTAAGAATTTAGCATTAAGTTACAACTTTCAATATTACGACTTTTGTCCAACTGTTTCAGAATTACTTCTACGCACTGTCCTAACTGCATTGGCCAATGGTTAGAAGGTAAGTTATAGTTTTCACTCACACGTGTCAGGGCCCTGAGGTATCCTTCCAGGTGTGATGTGGCGGTTGTGGTGGTTGTGGCGACGGACGTCCAGGGAATCCAAGGGTTCTTCCTCCAGATCTATTCGGCGCGAGACGGCAATTTCGATGGTCAGGGATCTTACGAAAAAGCGTCTTGAAAGTATTTAGGGGGGCGGTTTTGACTCTAGCAGGCTCAAGTTCACGGGCAGCAGGGCTCACGGTGACTCTTACTGAATATCTAAGGGGGTCTGCTTGTGGAGGGGGCTGCTCGTTGGTTTTGTTCTGGATGGTCCCCCTCCGCTCCCTCGACGGACGGGCGCCTGCCAGGTGGAGACTTCTGATTGGCTCCCCCCGCCGAGGGAGGGACGCTCTGGCTGGAGACGGCGTCTTCATGTTGAGGGGGGGGTGACGTCACCTTTTGAGCTGACCACGGATCCGAATCTGACAATCATCGCCGCGGGTGGCTATGACAAATTCGGATCGGAAGGGAGTTAACGAATTAACCCAGTCTCTTCACTGGAAAGGTTCCCCAGTGAGTGGAGACTCACACTAGTATCTGCTGATTGGTTATGTTCATATTTGACTGAGATACAAATTTGTATTTGGGAGTTGGAGGCAAAGCGAGTTTTGATTGAGTGAGGGAAGAATGGAAGATAGCTCGCCAGCCCGCCAAGCCTACAAGTCTCTCCTTAACGAGAAATCCCTATTTTTCACTTTAAAACGTAATTTTATGGAGTGTATTCAAAATTAAAGGTAAAAATGATACACCGTTGGAAAGCTGAGATTCTGGGCAAGTTTTTTCCGTTGAGTGCCCGACGATACGGCTGTTTATTACATAAGAACAGTCAGCCTGAAAAATGGTGATTTTCGAAAAAGTTTTAAATTTTTGACTTTGACCAATTTATTCACCTATAAGAAAGGCTTAAAAAGGATTTGTATCCTAATGAACTGATAGGAAATTTAACGCTATTTCCAACGGTATACTCATATTTGAGTTTATCTAGTAAATTGAGGGAGTTATGGCCGTTTTAATGGCTCAAGGTCGAAAACACGAAAAAATCTTAAAAGTGGAAAAAGTATGGGTGTCTTAAAAAGTGGAAAGGTCGGACACTATTGAAAAAATCATAACTATTATACAGGGTGTCCCATGTTAAGGACCGAAAAACTTCGCGAGTCGATTCTACAACTAATTTGAGTAAGAAAGTGTTTCTTAGCAATTTTTCGTTAGACGCTTAATTTCCGAGTTATTTTAATTTAAAGATTTTTTTCGTGTTTTCGACCGGGGTGGTCGAGGCGTCGTTGGCGGCGAATGTAAGGGTGTCAAGGCCACGTACGGGTCGAGCTGCGGATTCCTGACTTCGACGGCCTGAGGCGATGGTGACGGGGCGGGGGACGAAGCGGGGGGCGGAGCCGGGGAGCGAGCCAACTTCTCCTCAGCCTCCGCAGACCTCGCCGCAGGTGCCTCTGCAGATAGCTGGTTGGTTGCCTCAGGTGTAGCGGTCTTCGCCGCAGGTGGCTCCACTACCACCTGTGCGTTGGCTGCCTTGGACTCCGCCACGGCTGCGTCCCGTTGCTGGATCAGTTGTTGTCGATCCAGCAGCCACTTGGTTTGGCGGTCCAACAACGCATCCCGCTCCTGCACGATCCTCTGGTAGATGGGAATCCACCTATGTATCTGGAGGATCGTGAGGAGCGCCGAATTCCCGGAAGTGTGGCGGCTGGTCGGGGTATCGCCACACATCGTGAACCGCACGAAGTTTGAGAGAGTCTCGAGCACGTCGTAGGGGTCGTCGGGTGGCGCGGGCGTGCTCACGTGTCCCGGCGACTGGTCTCGAAGGCCGGCGACAAACCTTTCTGTTCGCCTCCTCATTAATTCCACCATGGGGTCCGGCGACTGGGGACCCCCGTCCACTATCCACTCATCTAGCGGTTCTTGTGCCATCCTACAACAGACAAATAAACGCCCTACTGTAACATCCTGCCTAGGAAAAGTGACTCAGGAATTGATCTCATTTTACTTCACACAAATGATTCTGGCCTTGTTAGGAAGGTAGCAGAAGTAACGGTTCGGCTTGGTCTGAAGGACCTAAGTGAAGTTTGTCGGTCTGAAGGACCCAATTGAAATTGGTTGGTCTGAGGGACCCAAGCTAAACTTGTTGGTCTGAAGGACCATGTGTCGAGGTCGTGGTCAGTTTTTCCTAGTAGTCAGTCAGTTTGTCTTTCGGCCTAAGTGGAGTTGCTTATAATTTACGGAAGGGTCACGCTGGCGGAACGAATATGGAGTGGTTCCGATTGGCGCTTCTCCTCTGGGTCTTTTCGGAGGTAGACCTTCAGGTGTCGACGGCTCTTCAGCTTTGCGCACCACTGGTTCCTGGTGAGGGTTGTTGCTGTGGCGGTCGTGCTCGCTGTGGCGATCGTGCTCGCTGTGGCGATCGTGTTCGCTGTGGCGATCGTGCTCGCTGTGGCGATCGTGTTCGCTGTGGCGATCGTGTTCGCTGTGGCGATCGTGTTCGCTGTGGCGATCGTGTTCTCTGTGGCGATCGTATTCGCTGTGGCGAGTTTCCTCGGGGTGGTTGACCGGGTGTTGTGAGTTTCCCGCTGAATTCTCGGCTGATTTTTCCAAAGGGTAGCTGACGCTTTTATCTTCTTCACTGATCGAGGAGCGATCTGAGTGTCGATCCGCGTCCTCGAGGTGAGTCGGTTGTGGCGAAGCAGTCCCCTGGTTTGACTGTTCCGAAAACGGTGTAGTGGGAGCGTTCTCGTGAGATCCGGTCGGCACATCGCCACATTCCATCATGGCCGGGTTTGGAGGCGGCCATCGCAACTCCTCATCAGAGTCCTCCATTGTTTCTTCCTGTGTCCTCGTTTCCGGTTCGTGGCTGTTCCTTATTGTGTCTATTTCCTGGGTTTGATTGGATTTGGTATGGTCCAGGAAAGTATCGTCCGGTACACCCAGCACAAAGGCCGGTTTGAGGCGGTTAATGTGTACTACCTGACGTTTTATGTCGGGTGAGTCCCTGATTTCATAAGTAACATTCGAGTGTTTTTTCAGCACCGTCCACGGTCCACTCCATGGACTCCAGAATTTTTTGACGACACCTGGGGGCGGCTGCATGTCTTTCAAGTACACCATGTCCCCTGCCTCAAAAGAGCGCAGAGAGCGGCGGGCGTTGATGGCTTCCGTCCGTTTCTTCCCGGCTTCGTGTAGGCATTGTGTCGTGGCGTCACGGGCCATTCGGAGATTCTTCAATAAGGAGGATTCAGGTAAAGGTGCTCGAAGTCCTTGAAAGGTGTCGTTCGGGAGGCGTATTTCTCTCCCAAAGGTAAGAAAATTTGGAGTAAATCCAGTACTCTTATGTGGGCTGGATCGGTACGCTGCGAGTGCTACGGGCAACATGGTTTCCCAGTCCTTAGTTTTTTTGGTAATTTTCGCCAAGATATTGGTCAAGGTTCGGTGGAAACGCTCGCACACCCCATTTCCTTCTGGGTGGTACGCGGTCGTAAAGATCTGCCGTATTCCCCATTGGGCACAAAGTTCGCGTGTCGATCCGGCGGTGAAGGCGGTTCCGCGGTCCGAAACAAGTCTCTCGGGTACACCGTGTCTCGGTATAAATTCCTTTGCTAAAATTTGCGCGACAGTTGAGGCGGTACAATTGGTGGTAACGTATGCTTCAGCATATTTGGTAAAATGGTCGATCACGGTAAGGAGATATTTGGATTTTCCATTTGTCACGATGGGCCCCACGAAATCGATGCCGACGATGTGTCCGGGTCTCTCGGGGAGGAGCGGCTTCTGAATCGGGCTTTTCAGATTCGTCGGGGTGTTGCGACGTAAACACGTTTCACAACGTTGCACCTGTTCTTTGACGTCTCTCGATAGTCCGGGCCAGTTTCCGAGTCGCCTCACCACTTTTTCCGTGACGTCGCGGAGGGCGTGAGGAACCGGGTAGGGTTTTTGTTGTGTAACGGTGGGTTGAGTTGTAACTATCTCGTGGGATACATTCAATCGACATCCCTCCCCCGTAGGTGGCTTAAATAAGTCCCGGAATTTACGCAACAATTCCCTAGTTGGTTCCGCGTCCGAAGTTGTGAGATGTCGTAGTTTCTCTTGCAAGGTCACGTCGAACTCGGGTAACGGGGCTTCCCATTGGTCGGTCGGTAGCTCCCCCCACTCCTCTTCTTCTAGACCGTCTGGCGTGGCGTTGAGACATACTTCTTTTTCATAGTTTTGAATCGGGGGAATAATAGAACAAATCTCGGCGCAGGCCTTCTCTTCTCTAAGGGATACGTTAGAACTCGTTTCATTAGGGGTATCGACTATATCGGGATATGGTTCAACATATGGGTCGATTGTGGCGAACTGGGTCGGGTTGTGCCGATCCGCTGTGTCGAACTGTGTCACACTGTGCCGATCCACCGTGTCGAACTGTGTCGCGTTGTGACGATCCTCTGTGGCGAACTGTGTCGCACTGTGTCGATCCACCGTGTCGAACTGTGTCGCACTGAGTCGATCCCAGCGATCGACATAAGTCCGATGGTAGTTGTGGAGCATCCGATCGAGGCATTTTTCGAGGGAGGTTTTCTCATCAGAGTCCGGTGCGGGGTCCGTGCTGTCGCTTGCGTCGTCAACTTCCCGGAATTCGGTCGGTGTAGTGGGGGTTGCACAACGTCGTGAAATGGGTGTGCTGAAATGTACTTTCGGAGGAAGTGGAAGGTTTTGGGCCGGATCCTTCATCAAGTTTTTGTAGTGGGGTGTATCGTCGTACCGCTCAACGGGTGTATCGATAGGGACAGAAACGCCCCCGAACTGCCGATTCCAAAATTTCAGGCTTCCGGCGCCATCTTGATTTGTGGCGAAATTTGCCCGCACCTCCGAAGCGTCGTCCGGTTCTTCGTAATCCACGCACGATGGTTTTTGCGTGGCGGAGGCAGTTGTTGCCGCCGAAGGGGTGCTAGGGAGAGGAGCGTTGTGATCATGACTTTCATTTTGATCCACAAACGTCCCAAATTCCCGCCCCTCGGGCCGCAACACCACCCCCACGCTGTAGATTTCCTCGGGTGTGTCGACCGGCGTATAGGGGCGGATGACGCCTTTAGGGGTGCGGAACTTCATTTCCGGTCCCGTTGTAAACGTGATGGGCACCCTCCGAAGTACGTCGAGCCCCAAAAGATCAAGCGTAGCGCTTCTCCTTGCGAATACTAAAAATGTGTGCTCAAATACACATTCGCCGATCCTCGTGACGACGCGTTGTTCCCCGGAGAAATGTAGGGGCATCCCATCAGCTCCCCACGCGATCGCTCGGGTTGGGAGAATTGGAATCCCCTTTACGGGTGTTGAAAGTACCGAAAGCGTAGCTCCGGTGTCCAGGGTCATTTCTCGTTCCTCCGGGCCCAGTCCCACGGTGATTTTCATAGTCCGCGACATTGGAGCTTCCACGGCGGGAACATGTGCCTCCTCGATTGGCTTCTTGTAACGGGCGACCTCCATTGAATGTGCCGGCGCCATGACAGGTTGCGACACGGGGAGGAGACGCTTCTTCTTGTAACAATCCTCCTCCAGATGTTCTCGGACGCCACAGAAGTCACAAAATATGGTCTTGTTCGGGCTGAATGGGCAACTTACGGGGAAATGTGTTTTGTCCGCGCAAAACATACACGGATATCGCGGGGTTGGTTTCTCGGCGCTTCGGCGCTCGCTGGGTTTATCTTGGCGGTGGTCCTCCTCCCTGTGTCGATTGTGACGCTGTAGGGGTTCGTCTTTTCGCGGGCATCGGGCAGCGAAATGTTCAGGACTTCCGCAGTTGTAACATCGGCGGTCGTTGGTAATGGCCGCCAAGTCCCAACGTTCGTCTGTGTCGATTGTGTCGTCTAGGGTCTCCTCCAATTCCTCCGCCTTGCTCAGCGCGTCCTGGATCGATCTGGGGCGATTTGTGATGAGCAGTGCGCTCATGTTTTTGCTGACACCACGTATGAAAGCGCTCAGGGTTTTTCTTTCTACCCAGTCGTGGCGTTCGTGACGTCGGAGTTGTCCTCCTTCTTCCATGACGGCACACCGGGCGAGGCTGCGGACTCGGTCGGCAAATTGGCGGAGCGTTTCTGTGGCGTTCCGCTTGACTGTCCACAGGAGTGCGGCGGCGTGTTGTGGATTTTCCTTCTGGAACCACTTGATCATGTCGTCACGGACGATCTCGTAGACGTTGTCTACGTCGAGCGTGTCATCCCGATCGATAAGGAATTGCTTAGCGGTTCCCCGCGCTTTTGTGCGGAGTAAACGGTATCGTTGTCGCGAGGTCAAACCCGTGGTCACCATATCAAAATTCGCAAAAAACGACACAACACTTAATGCACCGGTCGCGTCTGGGTCCCACGACTCTACTTCGAGGAATACCGAGCGCGGTATGTCCTCCCTATCTGCTTCATGTGTTACGTTATTGTATCGCTGAAGGAGAATGTTCATCTCCTTCATTGTCTGAGTCATTGTTTCTACAGCTTCCGTGCCGGAGGACGATTGGGTTTCGGTCCCCCTGTCGCTAGGTGTCGGATTATTGAGGAACATGGTAGCGATTTGTACTAACTACCACCTAGGCACGAAGAAGTCTGTCGGCGTGAATCGGTCTAAGTCGAGAAAAATACAACTACGAGAAGAGACGTCTTCTCGCGTCGTTTCGTGCGGAAGGCTGCTTCTAATGTCACTTTTCCTGTATAATAAATGGATGTACAGCCTACCTATTTTTATTTTTACCTGTCTCAGTGTGTTTTATTTTCAAGGTTTGTTTCGATAGACTCTAAATTTAGAACTGAGCTCGTGTCGAACGGCCTACGAGTTTGAGTGGGTTCGTGTGAGGCTTACTCACACCGGGATCCACTCCGCTGCCACCAAATTTGTAGGCCTGCTACTTGTGGCGATTGTGTCGATGACCACAGAGGTAGCGTCCCGGCTTACTCGTGGTGATTGTGACGATTGTGGCGACACACCAGTTGTAAGCGGGATTTACGTTCGACAGGGTTAAGGTTTCGTTCCGCGGCGTAGTTGGTAGCAGCACGAGGTTGTGACGCCACGTGCCGATCCCAAGTTCACCGAATGACACAAAACCTAACGTGGCGAGCTCAGGTGGGAAGGGGAAGACAAACAAATATCGAAACAATAGTTAAATTTACAAGGGGTAGCGTGTGGTATTTACCTGTGACGAGGCGGTGAAGCGGCCAGTCGGATTCCTCGGGATGATGCAATCTGAAATGTTAGCCTTAAGGGCGTCCTACTGAGAAAATGGCGTCCGCCAAATGCGACGCTGCCGAAGGGGCCTACGAAGGTGTCTGAGGGACGCCTCGGAAAAGATGGCGGAGTGTGACGCGTCACCAAGCTCTGGTTTTCACACTGAGGAACCAGGTAAATGAGAAAAGATATTCCAATGCAGATTTACAACAATAAAAGGTAAGTTTATTAAATATGCAAAAGGTTTTCTGACTAGGCACACCGAAGGGTGTGTCGAAAAGAAGCCTGACGGGCGCAACAACACAAGTAAGTATGGCACAAGATTAAATGTTCAATAGGATAGATTTGCAGATAATATTTCAAATGTACAAATTAATAATTCCAATTTGACTTTGTGTTTCAGGTTTCCAGAGTATATCAGTTCAACGTTCCAGGTTTTCAACAAAGGTGAGTATGGTAAGTATAGGTTAACTTTGTGTTGCAGGTAAGAATTTAGCATTAAGTTACAACTTTCAATATTACGACTTTTGTCCAACTGTTTCAGAATTACTTCTACGCACTGTCCTAACTGCATTGGCCAATGGTTAGAAGGTAAGTTATAGTTTTCACTCACACGTGTCAGGGCCCTGAGGTATCCTTCCAGGTGTGATGTGGCGGTTGTGGTGGTTGTGGCGACGGACGTCCAGGGAATCCAAGGGTTCTTCCTCCAGATCAATTCGGCGCGAGACGGCAATTTCGATGGTCAGGGATCTTACGAAAAAGCGTCTTGAAAGTATTTAGGGGGGCGGTTTTGACTCTAGCAGGCTCAAGTTCACGGGCAGCAGGGCTCACGGTGACTCTTACTGAATATCTAAGGGGGTCTGCTTGTGGAGGGGGCTGCTCGTTGGTTTTGTTCTGGATGGTCCCCCTCCGCTCCCTCGACGGACGGGCGCCTGCCAGGTGGAGACTTCTGATTGGCTCCCCCCGCCGAGGGAGGGACGCTCTGGCTGGAGACGGCGTCTTCATGTTGAGGGGGGGGTGACGTCACCTTTTGAGCTGACCACGGATCCGAATCTGACAATCATCGCCGCGGGTGGCTATGACAAATTCGGATCGGAAGGGAGTTAACGAATTAACCCAGTCTCTTCACTGGAAAGGTTCCCCAGTGAGTGGAGACTCACACTAGTATCTGCTGATTGGTTATGTTCATATTTGACTGAGATACAAATTTGTATTTGGGAGTTGGAGGCAAAGCGAGTTTTGATTGAGTGAGGGAAGAATGGAAGATAGCTCGCCAGCCCGCCAAGCCTACAAGTCTCTCCTTAACGAGAAATCCCTATTTTTCACTTTAAAACGTAATTTTATGGAGTGTATTCAAAATTAAAGGTAAAAATGATACACCGTTGGAAAGCTGAGATTCTGGGCAAGTTTTTTCCGTTGAGTGCCCGACGATACGGCTGTTTATTACATAAGAACAGTCAGCCTGAAAAATGGTGATTTTCGAAAAAGTTTTAAATTTTTGACTTTGACCAATTTATTCACCTATAAGAAAGGCTTAAAAAGGATTTGTATCCTAATGAACTGATAGGAAATTTAACGCTATTTCCAACGGTATACTCATATTTGAGTTTATCTAGTAAATTGAGGGAGTTATGGCCGTTTTAATGGCTCAAGGTCGAAAACACGAAAAAATCTTAAAAGTGGAAAAAGTATGGGTGTCTTAAAAAGTGGAAAGGTCGGACACTATTGAAAAAATCATAACTATTATACAGGGTGTCCCATGTTAAGGACCGAAAAACTTCGCGAGTCGATTCTACAACTAATTTGAGTAAGAAAGTGTTTCTTAGCAATTTTTCGTTAGACGCTTAATTTCCGAGTTATTTTAATTTAAAGATTTTTTTCGTGTTTTCGACCTTAAGCCATAAAAATGACCATAACTCGCTTAATTTACAAGCAATTCAAAATCTAATTACACCGTTTGATAGGGCGTTAAATTTACCATCTTTCTAGTCTTACACAAATTTTTGTAAGGTCGTGATGAGTGAAAAATCAACTCGTTAAGTCATTTTTGTAAAATTGTCAAAATTTCCTACTTTTTCTTTTGATTGTTAAGGTTTTACTTCCAAATGATTTTTCACGTACCTCTACATCAAAAACTGCGCAAAGATCTCAGCTTTCTAATGGTATAATTTGTTTTAATTTTACTCCGCTAATTAGGGGTGAAAAATATGTTTGAATGCTAAAAAACGTGGTTGCGCTCATGGAAATCAAGGTTTTCTGGTTTGTAGGGTTTCGGGCAGGTTCGACGAATTCGGGGTGGAATTCCACGTGATTTTCAACGCTATTAGACTGATTCCATCACCGTTGGTTTGTGAAAGCTCAGTATTGAATTTTGGTAGGTTCGAATCTTTTTTTTAAATTTACTTGGTATTTATGCACGAATTGAATGTTCAATTCTTGCAACTTTCTCGATTGTATGATAAAAGAGATATCTCAAACAGACTAGCGTGTAGATGTGGAATAAAAAATAAAGATAAACAATGATATTTTTGAGAAAGTAAAAATGATATTTATGGAAAAAAATGATCTTTATCTTCATCGAAGTACGTTATTGACTAAACATAAATGAGATAATAAATTATCCTCTACTCCGCCTTTGACTTCGTTTGTCATTCGTCCGGACACCTGTAAACACAAAGCAAAGTTTTTTACAGCCAAGAAAATAATTGAGGAATGTCAAAATTTGAAGCAGTGGTCATCATATTACCGATTCAGAGTAAGTGCTCAATGTGACTCCTCCTTCTTCAGTACATAATGTGCATTGTCTCCTGACAGATCATTCCTCAATTATTTTCTACTTGGCTGTAAAAAACTTTGCTTAACTTAAAACAGAATATTTATAAATTTGTGTATAACCACTAGAAAGATGGTAAATTTAACGCCCTATCCAACGGTGTAATTAGATTTCGAATTGCTTGTAAATTAAGCGAGTTATGGTCATTTTTATGGCTTAAGGTCGAAAACACGAAAAAAATCTTAAAATTAAAATAACTAGGAAATTAAACGTCTAACGAAAAATTGCTATGAGACACTTTCTTACTGAAATTAGTTGTAGAATCGACTCGCGAAGTTTTTCGGTCCTTAACATGGGACACCCTGTATAATAGTTATGATTTTTTCAATAGCGTCCGACCTTTCTGCCGGACCCTGTACAACCTTCCTTGCATAGCTGATGGTGCTGGTAACTACCAATGTAAAGATGTTTGCCCTTAGTGCGTCCTGGTGTCGGCTTAGTACCTTTGGGCAAAGCGGCATGGCGTTCTGAGACCGAGTAATTCCAGCAGCTCCGAGGCGTCGCCGCCTGCCTTCTAAATTTGTTGGCATTTTAAATAAAAAACCTTTCACCTCCATTCTCTACTTTAACTTTCGTCATCAGCTGGTTCCTACCTGGTGGTAAGTACCAACGATTCCATGTTCGGTCTTTTCACAAGACGTGAGATAAAACTGAATATTTCCCAGTATACAGGGTGTAAGCCTAACTGGTCTGCTATACGGTACCAGTCGATTTTAAAACTAATTTGCAACAAAAAATGTCCCCTTGCAATTTTTTTTTAAACCCTTCGTTTTCGAGTTATTTTAACTTTAAACTTTTTTTTCGTGATTTTGACCACATGTCATTAAATCGGTCATAACTCCTTCAATTTGCTGTGTAAATTACAATTTGAGGATACCGTTGAAAAGAGCATTAAATTTCCTATCGGATAGATGCCTTAACTTTTCTTTGAGTCAAGATTTGAGACATGAAAACGTCCTCTAAAAAGAGAACTTTACGTAATTTTGGAAACCTCGCATTCTTTCAATCTCAAATTGAACTCCAAGAACCCATACTTTTTCAAGATGCAAGAACAGTGAAAACTGCGCCAGAATCTCAGCTTTCCAACGGTATAATCAAAACATATTCTACAACCGTATTTAGGGGAGAAATTTGTGTTTGAACGCGGAAACACGTGCATTTTTTCAACGAAATCAGCGCTCTGACCTCCTGTTTCCGGAGGCCTCGCGGTCTACTGCGGCGCTGACCTACCCACTGCTGTCGTCCGATCCCTCAGATCGACTAGGCGGAGCGCCGATTTCGTTGAAAAAATGCACGTTTTTCCGCGTTCAAACCCGAATTTCTCCCCTAAATACGGTTGTAGAATATGTTTTGATTATACCATTGGAAAGCTGAGATTCTGGCGCAGTATCCACTGTACTTGCATCTTGAAAAAAGTATGGGTTCTTGGAGTTCAATTTGAGATTGAAAAAATGCGAGGTTTCCAAAATTACGTAAAATTTTCTTTTTATAGGACGTTTTCATGTCTCAAACCTTGACTCAGAAAAAAGTTAAGGCATCTATCTGATAGGAAATTTAATGCTCTTTTCAACGGTATCCTCAAATTGTAATTTACACAGCAAATTAAAGGAGTTATGACCGATTTAATGACATAAGGTCAAAATCACGAAAAAAAGTTTAAAGTTAAAACAACTCGAAAACGAAGGGTTTAAAAAAAATCGCTAAGGGACATTTTTTGTTGCAAATTAGTTGTAGAATTGACTGATACCGTATGGCAGACCAGTTAGGCTTACACCCTGTATTGTTTTTTGATCAGTAGTAGATATTACTAGAATTATAACAATTTTGCTACGTTTTAAGGTCATTTCCTCAAAGTATTACTTAAATTTAGGTACCTACTTCCTAAGTAAGTATGCTTGCCCTAACTTTATCCTGATGGGTATGGTAGGGGTAAAGTTACACGGAGTTACGAGATCGAAGAATTCCAGCAGGAGAACACTGCGGCGTCACCGGCGGGAGTGGATTTTCCGGGCGGGATTTTTTTTGTTCCTCCCTCCACTACCTTTACTTACTTAATTTATTTTTCGTTACGCCCCTACGACGTTCTACAATAATAGGAGCTCCTAAAGAAAGTAGAATTGAAGGAATTGAAAAATTTACCATGTTGAAGTACTTCAATGAAAATTGGTACATGGGATCTATGAGCCCAAGTTGAGCCACCACGAAGTAAAGGCACGACCCTCTGGAGGCTACAGATCTGTATGCTTCACGGGCAACTGATATTTTCTCTTCAGTCTCTTCTGCTTCCGTCAACCTCGCCGATATCACTGCAGAAGTTTCCTGGAAGTTTCAGTATTAATAGAAGAAGAAACCTTGGATAAAAATAGCAACAATGTCAAGTTATATGTACTCAGTACAAGCAAGGCCTTACTTTGCTTTCATTGAGGGTTTCGATTAGTTCTTCATCATCAAGAATGTTTCCTTGAGATGTGAACAAGAGTCTCAAAATTTTGTCTTCTATCGCTAGCAGTTGAGCCTTGTCTTTATTGATCCGCACGATAAGTTCAGTTCGTTGTTCTTCTAGTTCTGCCCTTTCGTTGCTTACCACATCTCTAAAATGTATAGAAAGGGACTTGACAAGCTTTGTAACTTAAATCCAGGAGTGCCCAGTCCCAAAACCAGGTTAACGCGTGTACTTACACCAGGAGTTGGTCTTCCAAGCCTGATGGAGTCACAGTGAAGTTCACTATCGTCACTTGAATGCAGATCTCCGGCAAGTAGTGCGGGTTTGGCAGTTTAGTTGTGATGTAAAGTTTGAATTTCTGGTCGTACTCAATATCTGTGTCTCCCAGTTTTATCACCAAACGTCCTCCCTACCATGGAGATCATGAAGTAAGAAGTGTTAGTTGTAGTATGAATTCACAATAATTAGAAATTACTATGCATTTTTCTGCAGATAATTTTCAAAGGCTTTTCCAAAGATTTTCCACTATTTTCAATATTTAAAAAAATCATAAATATGACGATGCAAAAACGAATCAGTGGTCGGAAATGGGTTAATTATTTGAGGAGCAATTACGTCTTGAACCATTCCATGCACCCTCTAAGGCGATTTAAAACCATTCTAGATGCACTATCTCAAACTTACCTGAGTGAAGACTTGTTTCAAGAGTATAGGGGTCAAACTCGGATCAAGAGTTTCGCCCACTTCCCAAATCAGAACTGGCAGACCAAGCCTGATAGCTCCTTCCAGATGCCGCATGAAACTCGAGTCTGTCATTTTGATCATCTTCAAGTTGTTTTCCGCTTCCATCTGCCGAATCCACCGGTTTGCCTGAGCAGTCATAAGAACGTATTTAATAGTAATATAGATGGTTCAAATGTAAAATCATGAACTGTACTCTTATTTTGTTCAATTACGCCAGAATGCATTTGTATGTGAAAACTTTTAAAAGCTCCTGGATGGGTATCCTGGAGAAGTACATCGTCATCAATGCAAATGGTCATGCCATGAAGATAGGTAATGAAAGTTACTTCTCGCCAAAATCAAATTTTTCCCAAGTGAGAGGTGCGATGTGTGGAGGTTGGAGAGTAATTATTATTTTATATTATTTTGCAGATAACAACAATTCGTATGGTTGTTGATGACATTTCATCAGTTGAATAAGTAATTTAAATAATAAACCACCCCTTATTACCAAACTTTAATAGATAAAAGAATTTTTGGAAGTTTGAATGTTTACTTGTTCTTGAGGATCAATCATCAACGGCCATCTGCTGGTTTTTGTGACGAAAATCCCGTTTTCAACTGAAACTTTGTCTCTTGGGAGACCGAATCGATTCCATTCTCGAACTTCATAAGCGTCAGCCATAACGTGAACCAAACTGAAATAATAATATCTTTTCAATATGTATGTTATGGGAAAGCTATCTGAAGGGATATCTACCTAATTCAGGTCATTATTGAAGAATCTCGCCAAAAGACGACACAGAGCAGCAGTCTACGCTGAGGAAGTTCGCCCGTGTTGCGTTAGGACATCCCAGGGTAGGCTTCATTTATTTATTCAGATGTACCAGCCTACAACAAGCGGGCCCCCACCCGCCGGCCGGGCGCTACCCGACCGGCCCCGGGCCCACCCACCATGGCGGCTCCCCATACCAGGCACCCAACGGCCACGACGCACAGCACAAATACTGAACGCCACCACCGCCAGATAAACCCTGCACCACGATCTCTGGCAGGTAGCCGAGAACGAGGCACCAAGGAGACCGCCCCCAGGACCAACCAGGCGACAGCCCAACCAACGAGGGAGGACATCCACAAACACACACTCATACATACAATAAATACAATCACACCACTGTTAGACATTGAAAACACAAAATATCACAGATAACTACACAAATATCACAGCTGAAAATATAACATAACGACAAAAAACAACTTGACAGAGTACTTGTATAAAAAATTCCTCTGCTAGATAATACGACATACCTAATATTTAAAAATAGAGAAAACTTGACTCGAGTAAACTTTAGATTGATTCTTGGTCTTAATTCAATACAAAAAAATCTAATATATGTATACAGGTTTATTAACCCACTCAATGTTATAAAACTCATCAATAGAATAAAGTTCGGCTTGCACAAGATTGACTTTAAGCGTCCTAATAAATGTCTTTTCCGGAAGGTTGCGGATCTTGAGAGGTAAAGCATTGAACAGTCTTGGACCAACTTGATACGGGTTATTTCGCAGTGCAACGCTAAGGCGAGTGAAAGGGATAGCAATGTCATCTCTAATTCTAGTATTAAAACGATGGGCGCTGGACATCAGAAGAGGGAGCTTCGATTTAACGAAGCAGAGGACTGCAAAGGCATATGCGCCTGGCAGAGTCAGGATTCCGAGACGAGAGAATGATCCCTTACAGCTTTCACTCCAACTCAAGCCCGCCAGGATACGAACTGCTCGCTTTTGGAGTCAAAATACGTCCACTGAGTGACTAGAATTTCCCCACAACAGCAGGCAATATAACATTCTACTTGAGAAACAGGCGTAATAAACCGATAACAACATCTTCTTAGAAACAGCTTTAGACAATCTACGCAACATGAACGTACACGATGTTAGTTTAGGAATAAGCACCTCGATGTGAGGCTGCCAAGATAAGCGGTTGTCAATCATCAACCCTAGGAAATTGACTGATTGGTCCTGCCGGCGATCATGCTGAAGGCGATCCTAACTTTGCTGATTTACTTGGCTTATTTTCTGTAACTCCTTCCCTTGAACATCCTGTAACTACTTCCTGCTCTGAATGAAATTTCGCCACCCTTCCTGGTTGTAGCCAGAGCCTTGACCTCCTGCCATGACCACCTGGTTCGCCCAGCTTCTGCCTCCGCAAGACGCGCGTGATCGCCCTTCCATCTCAACAACCCAACCAATCAAAACTACTCAGGACGTTTTCCTTTAAACGTTTCCCTCTACAATGAACTTTTGGTCTTACTGATACTAGATGCCTCATATTCACGACTATTATAAAGTCCATCACCTCTTGCAGCAGGTCATCAGCATTCTGTGCATGTTGGCATGGAACTTGCTTTAGCCTTGGACTAAACACCCGAAAACGTTACGCAGGAGGGGTGACGCAGACAGGGTGATGGGCGTGTATTACGCAGGGGGTATTCTCCACCCATACGTCCCATCCCTACTCAGCCGAAAAGCACGGCTGAAGCATGTTTTATGTTTCTTGAATTTTATCCAAAGGCTTTAAGCAGCAAGGCGAGACCCAAAGGGCCGAGTTTTGTTTGTTTGTTGGGAAAACCACTTGATCAAAAGTGAGTATCTGGCATATCTCAGCCAACACAGCTTCAGCATCCTTGCCTTCAATTGTTCAACACGGTTCACATTTCTCAGTGGGCGTCGGTGGTCTAGTGGACAGTGTACCCGACTGCGGTGATAAGAACCGTCTTGCGGGGATGCGAGTTCGAATCTGGTCGCTAGCAGAAAGTTTTCTGTCTATTAGACGATCGGCAATCTCTCGTTCCAACCCAGGGCGGTGATGTTTGGGAAGCCATGAGCGAAATCATCGAACAAATTCTGATCTCCCCTTAGGGAGACAGCTGATGACGTCCGCGACGCCAAGAATGGCAGTCGGACGAAAATTCAACCTGAAATGGAATGAAATGAATGGTTCACATTTCTCTCCAGTAGGAGGCTCCAGAAGCAGAAGCTTCTCGTTTCCAACTTCGTCATCTACTCCTCCATTTTATTTCAATCGGACTTGCCAGCTTGTCATCTAAGAATCACTGCTGGCTTCAAATCCTTAATTATCGAGCAGAAACAACAAACCTCAACAAAAACGGTCAGATTTATCTATTATGAGCATACGAGGAGCTCCTTTCATTTGTACAAATCTACTTTATTGCATAATAAAAAATATAAGTTCGTCCTTATAACTACCTATGCCCACAGACTAACTACACTAAATTACAGAAAGGTGCTGAGCAAGCATAAACGGGTAAAGCGTATTAGATTTCAGGGAAAAGTAATCAATCTACTCCATTCTAGTAAGCACATGATCGCCACCTGAAGTTACTAGATGCAGCAACGCCAAGTTTCTTCATATTCCCCAACCAATTCGTGATGAGTTCTTCACGAAAATCGCTAGTGAACGGTCCGAGATACGCCACCGAACCAGCCGCCATTAGTGAATCTCCAACCACGTTTGAGAGTTCTTCTCCAAGGTCCTAGAACAGAATTATGATCAACATTGCTATTAATTCTATTATTTAGATGGTACAAGGCCCGATTAAGCACAGGTCAATGGAAGCAATGCAGCACAATCTAGAAGTACGACGGTAATAAGTTCATTGTTGTTGTTATTGACTATTTTACCAAGTGGCTGGAGGCCTTTGCTGTTCCTGACACCAAAGCAGATACCATTGCTCGAGGTCTTGTTTCAAATGTTATCTCGCGGTTTGGAGTTTCTCCAATAGAAAACAGTTTGTGACAATTGACGGAGTTGATAGTGATGAAACCACAATTCAATACGGGGTAATCCAAGGTGGTACTCTGGCAGCTATTTTCTTTTTAATATTTATAAATCAATTAAGCTCTTTGAATCTTTTTGGAACCATGTACATGTATGCTGATGATACATCGATTTTATGCGAGGGGAATGATTGGGAGGAGGTGTTTAGGGATGCAAATTCTGACATCATCAAAGTCTTTGAGTGGATGTGCTCTAACTCCTTCAGTTTAAACGTTAAAAAAAACCAAGTTCTTGGTTTTTTCCAAGTCCGCATCCAAACATAAGTTGGAGCAGCACAATATCATGATACATACATGTGGAAATGACTACATGAATGTGCGTGTGACGGCAATTGTCCACTAATAGAACGGGTTTATTCTACAAAGTACTTAGGAATTACTATAGACGAAGACTTAAGGTGGGAGTATCATATTAGCTCTATGGATCAGAAACTCCGTAAATTTATTCATATTTTTTATAGATTGAGGGGATGTCTTGATAAGAAAAATTTAATTACTATATGCAAAGCGCAAAAAAAAAAACAAAAAAAAACCAAAACCCCCAAACCCCCAAACCTTTTTCTTCTTTTTGCGTGCTTTGCTCTTGTGCAAAGTGTCATTAGCTTCGGTATTTTAGCTTGGGGTGGCGCTTCAGCGTCTATCCTAAATCCGCTTTGCATTGTCCAAAAATCAATCCTAAAAGTAATCGCTAGGAAACCACGCCGGTTCCCCACCTCTGACCTATTCAAAGCTGTCCAGGTATTCTCAGTTCAACAACCGTATGTCAAAATAGCTATTACTTTTTTTCACAAACACCCCGATTACTTCGTGTATCCTAGACATAGCATATACCCAGCTCGCCTCACTTCTAAGGCGGTAATACCAGCTCCCCAATCTCGTTTATGGTGTACCTCAAGGCATATATTTTTCAGTATGCCTGATATACTCCTGCTCAAAATTAGTGCACCACCATCTATTTCTTCGTTTGCCCCCTTATTTTTTCCTTTATCAAGTTTTTGTCTATTTGCACACATTGTTTGCAAACTCAGAAAAAAAATGTAACCAAAAAAGGCACAAATTCGAGAAAAAAAAATGTTTTTAATGAATTATAGAAAAATGTACTTCTTGTGGTAAAATTATAAATATTGAAAAAAAGGTTTGAATTATGCCAGTTTAGCTTTTCAATACTTGGTATTACCTCCTCTAGCTAGGATGAGGGCTTGCAGCTATCGACCGATGCCTCTAATCAAGTTTTGGATACCTTCCTGGGGATATTGTCCCATTCCTCTTTCGCTGCTGTTTCCAGCTGCTGAAGATTGTCTGATGGTGGATCTCTGGCTCGAATTCTTCTTTTCAGCATGTCCCAAACATGCTCTATCGGATTCATGTTTAAGCTCCTTGGTGGCCAGTCCAGGATACAAAATTTATAAGGGAAGAAGGAAAGAGATAAACGAAAAAATGGTTGGTGGTGCGCTAATTTTGAGCAGGAGTGTATATTGCGGTTTCTCCCAGCCGACATGACCATACCTGGAAATTTTTCGCGTGCCGTTTATAAAACTAGAATTTTCACATGGTTGATAACCCAAGGTCCTATAAACTGTTCCAATTTACTGACTAGTGTTTATGTGTCATGATTTTGTCTGCTTTTTTGCTTCTATGGTGTTTATCTTTACCTATATAATGATTGTATTCTATCCAAATTCGTTTGGAATTGTCACATGGGTACATAGAAATTTATTCTAATTTTTGTATCCCTTTATTCTTCATTTGATCACTTTTGGGTCGTTTTTGTAAAAATGGTGTAATAGGTAATATTACTTGTTTACCTCAACTCCCCTGAACCGCACAGGGTCGTACCCTATGGTTCCTGGGGTATATTCCATTGCATTAATATACTATAATTTTTCCTTTGTGTTGCCGTACTAATTTACAGTTATATTGCTTCCGAGTCTACCAAGGTAGCGGAAGCTTTGTTTTCACTTTTCTAGGACGAAAAAAAAAAGTTCTCCAAAATAAAAATTTTCACTCGCGTTTTGCGTTTTAGACCTTTCTGAACAATTTTGGTTCAGTGTCTGTGTGTCTGTGTGTCTGTGTGTCTGTCTGTCTGTCTGTCTGTGTGTCTGTCATGATTTCCTTGTAACGCGCATAACTATACGAAGTTATTGTTCGATTTCAATGAAATTTTCAGGGATTGTGCGGGTTGGTGTGTAGACGGTCCCCTATGAAAATCATCATCCCCGGACTGATAGAAGCGACTGCGCATGCGCAAACGTGATTTCCTTGTAACGGCCATAACTTCTACATTTTCCATCGGATTTCAATGAAATTCTCAGGGATATTACAGATTAGTATTTAGATGGTCCCCTATGAAAATCATCACCATCAGACTGATAGTAGCCACTGCGCATGCGCAAACGTGAATTTCCTTGTAACGGCCATAACTTCCACTTTTTCTACCCGATTTCGATGAAATTTTCAGGGATTATGCGGATTGGGTTGTAGATGGTCCCCGATGAAGATCACCACCTTCGGACTGATAGTAGCCACTGCGCATGCGCAAACGTGAATTTCCTTGTAACGTCCATAATTTCTACATTTTCTATCCGATTTCAATGAAATTTTCAGGGATGTTACAGATTAGTATTTAGATGGTCCCCTATGAAAATCACCACCTTCGGACTGATAGTAGCCACTGCGCATGCGCAAACGTGAATTCCTTGTAACGGCCATAACTTCTACATTTTCCATCCGATTTCAATGAAATTTTCAGGGATGTTACAGATTAACTTGTTTTGATGTTTTGAGATTAACTACTATGCATCGGATCATCTATACAATCGGGTTATGGATACGAGGAAGTTATGTGCCACACCCACTTGGCAGACGTTTTTTTTTGTGTAATTTCTTTATTTGTTTTTGCTTCCGAGTCTACCAAGGTAGCGGAAGCTTTGTTTTCACTTTTCAAGGACAAAAAAAAAGTTCTCCAAAATCAAAATTTTCACTCGCGTTTTAGACCTTTCTGAACAATTTTGGTTCCGTGTCTGTGTGTCTGTCATGAATTCCTTGTAACGCGCATAACTATACGAAGTTAATGTCCGATTTCTATGAAATTTTCAGAGATTGTGCGGGTTGGTGTGTAGACGGTCCCCTTTGAAAATCATCATCCTCGGACTGATAGAAGCGACTGCGCATGCGCAAACGTGAATTCCTTGTAACGGCCATAACTTCCACATTTTCCATCCGATTTCAATGAAATTTTCAGGAATGTTACAGATTAGTATTTAGATGGTCCTCTATGAAAATCACCATCTACCCCATGATGGTAGCCACTGCGCATGCGCAAACGTGAATTTCCTTGTAACGGCCATAACTTCCACATTTCCTACCTGATTTCGATGAAATTTTTGGGGATTATGCAGATTGGATTGTAGATGGTACCCTATAAAATTCATCACCCCCGGACTGATAGTAGCCGCTGCGCATGCGCAAACGTGAATTCCTCGTAACAGCCATAACTTCCACATTTTCCGTCCGATTTCAATGAAATTTTCAGGGATGTTACAGATTAGCATTTAGATGGTCCCCTATGAAAATCACCACCTTCGGATTGACAGTACCCACTGCGCATGCGCAAACGTGAATTCCTCGTAACAGCCATAACTTCCACATTTTCCGTCCGATTTCAATGAAATTTTCAGGGATGTTGCAGATTAGTATTTAGATGGTCCTCTATGAAAATCACCACCTTCGGATTGACAGTACCCACTGCGCATGCGCAAACGTGAATTCCTCGTAACAGCCAAAACTTCCACATTTTCTACCCGATTTCGATGACATTGTTAGGGATTACGCGGATTAGGTGGTAGATGGTCCCCAATGAAAATCAAGTCCTCAAAATTTACAGCAGCCTCTGCGCATGCGCATACGTAAAATCCTTGTAACAGCCATAACATTTACATTTTTCATCCGAATTTGATGAAATTTTCTAGGTTTGACCAGATTAGCGTGAAGATGGTCCCCTATGAGGGTAGTGAAAGGTACTTTGAGATTGGTGTTTTGAGATTAACTACTATGCATCGGATCATCTATGTAATCGGGTTATGGATACGAGGAAGCTATGTGCCACACCCACTTGGCAGACTTTTTTTTTTAATAAACTTTATTTCATTCATTCATTCAGTTCCCAGAGAGTTACACTCAGACCTGGGATCGAGCTTTGAGTCTCCGATATTTCAAGACTTCATTGTTGGCTATGGGAAGAGAGCTGGATCTACCAGATCATCTTCTTGTGGGTGCCATGCCATCTGGGTGCCATGCCATCTGGGAGGAACCCCCGGTCCGTTTTTGCGCAGATGTTGAAGCAAAAACTGTTGGATGTCCATGAAATCACCCGGAAGAAATTGCTGGAGGTGGCTGAGGCGACAAACGACGATACGATGTTTGGAAAGAAACACCTCGATTTCAGGAAGGCGATTTGGTGTGGGTTTTTAGGCCAAAGGTCGTGTTGGGGCCTGCCCAACACTGCAATCAACAAGGGTGGGTCCACGTAAAATTTGGAAGAGGATATCGGATGTGGTGTACCGGATGGTACATGCAGATCATTTGGTTCCATTCTCTAGTGTTTTTCAAGAAGAAGGGGGTAGTGTATAGGATCACTAGCGATTACTATTATTACCTACTAATAATTTGGATACTATCATGTGAATGGGGTAGTTGCATGGGTCGGAATTTTGTGTTTTTGACTTCAGATTCGAATTTAGCGCACTTAAAAACGTATTTGTACCAGTTTTCAGTTCGAAATTCCATTTAGTTTAGCCGTATTTCAATAAAGAAGTACCATCCTTTTTAGTGTTGGCGGGCCACTCCTCTTACGTCATCCCTAAACGAGAATCTCACAATAGAGTGCGTTGAGATCACTGCAATCGAGGACAATTCGAGTCAGAAATTTTGAAATATACTTGCAAAATGATGGTGATGATTAAAAAAACTTTGAAATATATTTTTCAGGCTTTTTATGTTTGAATTAATCGTTTAAATTGAAAATTTTGAAGCATAATTTTGGCTGTTTTTCTTTTTGTTGTGTTGGCGCTAAAACCTCACGTTACTTTTACGGTCATAGTTATCACGTTATCAGTTTTTCGGGTGGCCCTTTCTCGTAGTGCGGTCCGAGTTGTTACCATATTATAGTTTACACCAGTATTTACCATAATTTATTAGTTGATTGGTTTGGAAAAGATAATGTTCTCTGTAAAGTTTCAAGAAGCTTTTAATAAACGCTTGCATACGAGTCTGCAACACATGTCTTCACTTTTTCCCGCTACCTACCCAATCTGCTTTCGAATGTTGTTGATAGTTCTTTTAACTCAGGGGTATATCTCAGTTTCTTCCATAAGTACAACGGTTTTGGCATTATATCATTTATGCGTAAATGTAGGGCTTTCCAACGAATGGTGAACGATTTTTCTACGAACGCGAATGACGAAGATGAAGTTCGATAGGAACGACTTGGCTGTAAGTAGAAATCATCAGAAAAACAACCGTAACTTTTTTTTCGTTTATGTGCCAAAGTATTGACATAAAATGTCAATATGCCAAAAAGGAGAGCCATCGACTAGAGTTTTGAGGTAGCTTCCCTGGAAAATATTCCGTACATAAATATTGGCATGTTGTACGATTTTTACGTCAATAACAACAAGTTCGTCAGCGCCGAAATAAAAGGAGCCAATAATGTGAGGTAAGTTGACACTTTTATAGTGAAAGGTCAGTTGTAACAGTGATTTCTTGTGTGTAGTACTTCTTCATCCAAATGGTTGCTCATTTATTGGAAGTTTCATTGTAGTGTCATTATCCTGTACAACGTAGTACCAATGAGTGTTAGTAAATTGTTAAATAAAAGGATGTTGGTTATGTCCAACTTAGAAGAATCTAGCAAATTTGCGAGGTTGTGGCTCGAGTATCACCAGAACGCCGCGTTTCCTCACAACCATGTACGATTTCAGTTACAGTGGAGGGAATGCCAGTAGGAAACAAAATCTTTGATGCAACATGTTTCGATTGCGCAGCTAGCAAAATTCAGTATGAAAGAACCACAAACAAACGTAAACAAACCTTGCGTCAGGGTAACAGTGGTGTAGGGGTCTCTTGGCCACCTTCACACCCGTGACGTAGCCCCCACCCCGCAGTGTCCAAGCCTTGTGTAGGTTTTCCTGCCTGAATCCAAAATCCCGTTTTTTGAAAAAATCTCTAAATTTTTAGGAAGCGTTTCCGGGAGTTTTATTTGCAGATACGTACTTCAATAGAGATTCTCTACACAGAAAAAATACAAAAAAATATCATGCAACTACCCCATTGAGTTGTTTGATTGCTGCTAATAGAACGTTGGTTTTGCTACAGACCTGAATCGTGTTCCGGTGTTCTATAATAGAAAGTAGGTACGTGTTTGGAATTACTCGTCGACATTTGTTCAAGGGAGTAAGATGTACCTGTTAACACTCCTTTTGTAACTTTCTGGCCTGGGGTTTTGCCTCAGGTTTCATAGTAGAACCATTATCGACAAAAATTAAGGTGAATTCCATGTCCGGCTAATTCCAACGACGTAAATCAACATGCAGCATAAATATAGCATAAAAAGCTGAGTCCAAAGCAGAACATACCACGACCAGTTGTTCCCATCTAATTTGCTCGTCAGCTAAAGCTGACGTGAGTCGCCCAGCCCTGTTTAGTCTCGCTGCGCACAGCGCCATTGTTGCTTCCAAATTGGATTTTTCTTGAAGACTTTTATCATACCGCTCTTCCAACTTCGCAATTTGCGCTTCCACATTTGCTAGATGCTGCTGTTTTGATCGAAGAATCGCCATAATAGAGTTGAGCTGTTTCTCAGCTGCTTCAACTCTACGAGATAAAATTTAAATTATTGCATCTAACAAATTTTCAAAGAACAAGATACTTCGAAATTGCATAATCCTCATATTGATTTTGAAATACATCAGATGTACATTTGAAGAGTTCTGATAGTTTACATCACAAAGAGATAACTTACTTCTTCCTTTTAGGCTCAACGACTCTATATACTTTCGCGTAGGTGTCAATAGCTCGCACCCACATACACAAAGACTTGCAAGCTTTTGATTGGGTCGCAACAACATCCGGCACGAATTGCGGATTTTCAATGAAAGGCTTCAGTTTCTTCATCATGGAATCGCTTATGTTATTTTTGTCGTAATCTTGTAATTTTTTCAAGAAATTCCCATCTCCAAGAACAACTTTTGCACTTGCCCAGTCCTGTCTACAAGAATGATAATAATGTCAACAGCTTAAATTGTAGTTGCATTATATTGTAAAAAACTGTACAATTGATGGGTTTCATAAACTGTGAGTATCGTAAGAAAGCTTTACTTTGCTCCCATCAGTAGACAAACTGCCTCCAAAGTGTATTTCACCAGAGCAGGTGGCTTGAGGAACACTCGGATTTCATTGATGTCGTTTTTGTTCAACGCTTCCAGAGCTTTAACGGCAGCTTCCATGGCTGGCAGAGCCTGGTCCAAATCTTTTTGAGCGTCATCAGCAAGTGTTTGACATTCAGTCGCCACTTCCTGTAAAAACAGAGGTGAACTAAGTGGCGAAACATGTATAAATGAAAGGCTTCAACAGATGGAAATCTCCACTTTCTCCTAAAGGTTGAGACACGCGAGATGTAAATGGTTCGAGGGGTATAATGGATCTAAAGATTAAATTGCGTTTAAATTGTTGTTAACAGCTCGAAATCTCTCAAAACGGATTCCTAAAAAAATGCAGAGCGTATAAACTGATTATTCAAAATATGTACTATTCGGTCTATAGTGTGGGAAGATCAGAATTTGTTCTGATGATTTCACTCATGGCTTCCCATTGCCTCATCGCCCTGGGTTGGGACGAGGAAGGACTGAGCCCCAGATCCATGAAAGCCCCGGCAGCTAGACTCGAACCCACGACCCCCCCAGAAGCTGATCTGAGAATCGCCACCAAAGAACGCGCGTCGTAGCAACCGCGGTCACAGCTGAACCCCCCCCCCCCCCCAACTGATCTTTAGTGATGACTTACCTTTGCTGCAGACTCGTCAACAAGCACCACCTGCTTCACTTCATCAGCTGCCGCTTTTTCTTTCGCTACAGATTTCATGAGCTGTTCAGTTGCAGCGGATTTTTCAAGAAGTACCGGCTCCATAGTGACCAGCTGTTTCTGCATTACGTTCACTAAGTCGTTTGTTTCGAATAATTTCTGAAAACAAAAACAATCTGAGTACCGTGCAACTGCGAGAGAAAACAATCAGAAAGTTACATCTGTAGAAACTTACAACTTTGGTAATTCATTTAAGAACTAGCTCGGTACCTTCAGACCGTTGCTAATACGGTTTTTCTGGTGGGTAACTTGGTCTGATTTCTGTTTGAGAATTCCGCTGTACAGTTTCAGAAGGTCGAGATAGCTACTAGGCGTCACGTAGTAGTGTCTCTTCATTTCTGTGTAGAATCGTTTGGTCATCACTTCTACAGTCTAGGATAGAAAAACAATAAGTTTAAAGCAAGTTTTCGAAATGCCAGCAAAGGACTTCAAAGTTCGAGTGCCAATGACAAAGTTCTCTAGCCCTAGTTCTGTATGATCGTGTAGGTACAAATTCTGGGAGTCAGAAGCAAGAGTGCACCTTAATAGCTGGCCAAACACGAAGGTTCGGTTCCCGCGGTTTTCTGACAGTCCAGGCGCCCGGATTTCCGAACCGTTCATTTGATCAGCAGCTTTAAAATCGCGGGTTTTCCAGACAGTCCAAATCCTCGGTCTCTGAACAGTTGTGCACCACACGTAGAGTTTTCAACGCGAGAGATCTGGTCATTACGTCCATAACCGTTCGTTAGTGGAGAAGTGACAGGGTTTTTCAGTGGAAAACCGTCGATTTTGGAATGCTCGAAAGTCCACAGGCCGAATGTGAAAGTTTTTCGGACTAAGTGCAGGGAACCCTACCTTGTGTCATGGAAGACCAAAGAAGACAATGTAGGTAGCGGCTGCAGCTGCAGGTGGCATGTATTTTTAAATGAGTGAGACACCAACTTGGTCTGAGTGCACTATTTTGATTGTTAAAATAT
Organism: Apolygus lucorum; assembly: GCA_009739505.2. Lineage (NCBI taxonomy): Eukaryota > Metazoa > Arthropoda > Insecta > Hemiptera > Miridae > Apolygus > Apolygus lucorum. The sequence continues at coordinate 4,939,273 of CM019181.2, read as the reverse complement.
GATTTTTTGCATCTAAAAATAAATTTAAAAAAACGCCGTGTCAACAAAAAATATCGACAGAAGAATTTTTTTAAAAGATAAATAGTATCATCTTTTCCTACTACATTTCTTTCCACCTTGTGTAAAAAAAAATTAAAAATACCCTACAAAATTTAAAAAAATCTATCAATTTCTTCTTATTTTAAACAATGTGAAGCCTTGAAATTCTTCTGGTTGTTCGAGGTGGTTAGTGGCGAAGCGTCATAGTCATTCTAATCTTTGAGAAGAGGAAGAGGAGCTCCATCCTCGAGGCCCAAAGACCTAACTTCCCTCCTGGAGCCACAAAGACGTAAGGCTACTGCTCTTATTATTGCGAACTCCACTTTTATTCGAATCCACCCAGCAACCACGTAAATCGGCTTGTCCCATTTTTCAGTTAGTGTGTGTCTGTGAGACGTTTTTCAAACAGTTCGAACTCTTTCTGCAGCACACAAATTAAAGGGGTGAAAGAGCCACGTAGGTCTTCTGCTGCCTGGTCGTATTTTCGGTGTTTGGCTCGAGCAGCATCTCTTGAAATGGCAACCCAGTCTTGAGAAGTACCCAGTTCGTCTACTGAGTTCGCTGCTGCGCTGCATGAGTCAGTGGATGGTAAAGAACTCCGACAGTGCTCCGAAAGCCTTGTCTCATCCCAATGGGTAGATTGGGCTTCGGAGGGCATTGGGGCCCGCGACTACCGACACTTTCACGCCATCCGCGTGGCATCTTTGCCAACTGCGGTTAGGTGTTCGAAAGGTAGTCGCAGGACAACCCTACCCCTTTGCCGCGCTTGTCGGAGTGGAAATGAGCACCTGTATCATGTAGTGCAGCAGTGTCCTCATACTCATGGGGGCCGCATCCCACGTCATGATGCAGTCGCCAAGCAGATTGCAGGTGCTTTGTCATCTAGCGGCTGGGATGTTGAGAGGGAGAGATTGTATCACATGCCAAGTGACCAGGGTAAGAAGCCCGACCAGTCTTGCATTATCCTGGATGTCCAAGTTGTCAATGGTAGCTTGGACATGGAGCAGACTTGGCGGGCCAAGATAAGGAAGTATGATACAAATGATTTACGGCAAGCGGTGTCGGAGCTAAAAGGAGTGGCACCCAACAACATCAGGGTGATGGCTGCAACCTTATCATGGTGCGGGAAAAGTGCCACGGAGTTGCGCGAGTTGGGCATCTCGGTAGGCGTACTCCATGGCATCACCACCCGCGTCCTGCTAGGCTCATATCTGAATTGGTGGGCACTTCCCTTCATCCCTCTCCCCCTCCCCCACATTTCTCATCATCCCTCATCCCTAGGGCTGGTGTCGGGTGAGTCCTGGGCGTCTTCCCCATAATATTTCATTTATTTATTCATTTTCATTTATGGCGTGCCCCCTCCGTCACAAAAGACATTTTGTCTTTGAGGGGAGTTAATTTAAAAAAATAAGAGGTGGCGTCGGCATTTATTATGCGGTTATCTAAGCACGCCACTCTCTCTCTCTCTCTCTCTCTCCCTCAGAGCCCAGGGATCATGATGTCTGCAAAGAGGGCGGTTGTTTCATTTTCTGCTTTCCGCATGTGCTGCTCACACATTCACTTCTGACAGCATTGTGCCCTTGAATCACCAGACCTCCTTTCCGAAGGTTGAGAGCGTGGGTGGTGTCGATTACCTTTCTGCAGCCTTCACAGGAGGAAGGAAGGCCTGACACCTCCTGCCCATATCTCAGTGCGAGTGCATCTGTCAACTGGCTACTAAAAATTAATTGTAACCAAAACGTACATCGATGTTTTTGTGAAAAATCGATTTTTTTCTTCCATCGTTGTTTCTGAGTCGACTCTCGAAACTGTTCGTGAGTGGAGCACCAGCATGACGAGCGTGGTTTTCTAAAACCGTCAGTTTTGGACTGCTGGTTTTCTGCTCCACTAACGTACATTCTAAACCTGCAGGTTTTTCGGAAAACCCGTAGATCTTAAACCGTCAGTTCTGGTACATTCCACACTTGAAGGTGTCCTCGAAAAAAACCGCTCGTGTTTGGCCATCTATTTGCAACCTCACCAGTTCGCAGGAATAATTTTCTATGCATTGAAACTCTTAGAGCAGGACCCTCGGAGAGCTTACTGAGTGCATGGTGTAGCATATAGACGCCAAATTTTCGACTTGGTCAGCATGAACGAGTTGCTGCAGCGTGTTCTGCGCAACGGAGATGAGAGCTTCTTCAGGCCACGTAGTGAACCAGTCGATGGTGCAGCAGTTGACCAAAGAAGGAAACATTCGACATCGCCTCCTGCAAGTTAAACCGTTACTTGACAATAACCAAATTGCATAGTTTCAAGAAGAAGTGGAGATCTTAGGACCTGAATGCTTCGCCAACCGGGCTCATGCAGATCACGAGATGAAGTTTGCTCTTGACGCGGCTGATGAAAAAGTCATAGACGATGTCACGATTACTTTCATTAAGGCCAGCTTGCTTGGTCGGACCTCGGCACGCAATTATCACTTTTTCGTACTCGTCCGACTCGAACAGATTGGGTACTTCGCCTATAAACCATAACCGTGAACAAAAGCTGACGACCTATCAAACATTCCATCAATAGGAAATCTCAGTTTACGGTTATGGTAGGTACTCACCTGAATTCAATACGTTGTTGATATCTTCCAAAAATTCTTCCTGTACAATTTGAGTGTCTGAAAAAAGGAATACTGAATCCTCGTATTTGGCTCCTGCATTGAAATATACTTTTCTTAAATCTTCATGAAACGCACTGTAGTCGTAGTTCCTTGTTATTTCAATTTGGAAATCCCTATAAAAAAGTAGATAAGATAAAATGGAAATGGTAATGGTATGGTAATTTTGGAAAAAACACCAAATAAAATAAAAATTGAACTAAGAAAATATTTTATCAATACTTTTTTGGCCAGTGGGCATACAGACAGTAAGCCAAAATAAAGAATAACTAATAATAACAATTAAAGTTTACTTGAAAAAAAGTTAGAAAATTAAGCAATACTATACTATACCTATACTCATTTTCCGCCACGGGCTGGTGCCCATATGGAGAATTAATTTCCATAATTTTAGGTGATGGAACTCAAAGTCAGAAGCCAAATGTTATTTTATTATGTTATTATGTATTAGAAGATTTATATATTATGTTATTCATTTGTATCTTTTTCTGTAATTCTGGATGGAAATAAATAAATAGATATACGCCAATAAAGGTTATGATTGAAGATGTTTGTTTAACCGAATGACGGACCTGCAACTATTTATGTGAGATCCCAAACGGGTCAAAGACTGTTTCCCCATCCCACCGACTCCGACGAGCAGGCCGTTGCCTCTCTCGTTCCTCAAGATCCTGGCTAGCCGGCAGACGTGCTCCAGAGCATCCATGAAGAAAATCAGCTTCATGTCTTTACTTCTCAACATGTTGTAGTCCGAAAGGAATTCCTTCAAGGGAGAGACATAGTTGACAATAAATCATTGGTGGTATTTATAGTAGATTATTGTAGGTTCGATGAGTCCTAATTTTCTGTTTGGAAGCAAATACGTAGGTACCAGAAGATAATATACTCAGATATTGTATAAATATGAGGGGCCAAAAGTTCTAAGCCTAAGTATGAATGTGTTGCATTATCGGGTGTATTGGTAAGAAATGGACAAAGTTTCATTAAGATTAGGTTGGAGAACAGAGTTGTCGCTCATTCTTTCAGTCAGTTCGCGTCTTCCCGTGAAGATGGAGAAAATTGAGTTGCTTAGTGTCATAAAATTTCTTACGAAAGAAAATATTTTTTGGATGTCAAGTGTATACGGGGATAGGTGTCATTAAGCGCCATAAAACTTTTGTCAAAGTTATTTAAGATGGGCAGGGAATCACAGGAAAATGATCCATTTCCTGTGCAACCATTGGAAGCGATTCCTAACGATGTTGTGGCTCTAGTGGAGGATTTTGTTGGCAACGATGGGCTCTAAAGAAAAAGGAAATCGCTATGGAGGTAGGGATATCAGAAACAAGAGTTCTCCCCATTCTTCTTGACCATTTGGGCATGAGTAAGGTTAGTGGAAGATATCAATTCTCTTGTATGGGGCGAAGGTGTGGGCTGACGCCATGGAGGTAGGATATCGCCGACAGCGAATGGTCGCATTTCAACGTCGAGGAGCACTTCGATCGCATGTGCCTACAGAACAATCACAGAACCAGCCATACTAGGCCTTGCAGCAGTGATCCCCACTCATCTCATTGCTACAGAAAGAAAGAGAATGTTCAACAGGAGAGATCAAGGAGAGCGATCCCGTATTGCCAAAGAGGAGAGAGAGCTCAACATGGAAAGATATATGGCAGTAAATATGGACAGGAGAAAGATGGAAGATGGAATGGATTAGTGGAAGATAGGCACAAAAACCTTACCCCTCCTCGAAAACGTGCAAGAGTGGAATGTCGTGAGTTCTTATCCCTCTGAGAAAAAAATCCTACAAACATTATCCATCGTATTGGGGTCCGGTGTAGCCGTGGTGGCTGGGGCGCGCGTTCTATGGTAGTGGTGGGATTCGGTACGACTTCTGTGGGTGTCGTGGGTTCAAATCTCACCACTGGGAGCGTGCGTGTTTGTGCGTCAAGGGCTCTCATCACCCTCCTCGTCTGATCCAGGGCGGTGAGGCAATGGGAAGCCATGGGCGAAATTATCACAACAAATTCTGATCTTCCCTTTGGAAGACAGCTGATGACGTCCTAGACGCCAGGAATGGCAGTTGGACGAAAATCCAACCTGAAAAGGTTGTTTACTTACTTACCCATCGTATAGTGCCTGAGGATGAGACATGGGTGGGTCGCTACAGCCCAGAGTCGAAACAAGAATCTATGGAGTGGCGACGGAAGGGAGAACGAACATGCAAACCTATTGGCCAAATTGAGGGAAGCCATCAAAGAGAAGAGGAGAGGAAAACTTGCATCTAGAGTGCTGCTGCTGGAGGACAATGCATCTGTTCAGCGGATTCGTGTTGCAATGGCCTCCACAGGTTTTACAGAAATAAATCATTCGACTTACAGCCCCGAGTGACTATTTCCTGTTCCAAAACCTGAAAAAAAGACCTGAGAGGACACCGATTTTCCACTGACGAAGATGTGAAAATATCAGTTTCTGAAAACTGAAAATAAGGAATACCTTTTCTCAGGTACAAATTGACTTTTTAGAGTTTTTAGTAGGTTAGGCGTGACGTATTCTCAATCCGGCGCTGTACAGTTGATAAGGACGCGCTGTATCAGATTCGGCGCCGGATTCCACTGCAATATTACGGCGCTGGATCGGGTCCATGTCACAATACGCCACCGGATTGAGAACAATCACGCCGTATCTAAAGCCCCATTTAAACGAGCAACTAAAATTGCCGAAACCCGGCAATTCGATGCGATTAAAATTGCCGGCAATTCCGCAATTTTTCCCTTTTTTTAAAAGTTGAGCAACTCCGAGCAATTAATTGTTCAATTTTTGTGGAGCAACTCGAGCAATTAATTGCCTGGAGTTGCTGAACTTTTTTATACAATCAGATGTTCTTCAAACACGTGTCAAAAACGATGGTCTTCAAAAACGATGTGGGAAGAAGAAGGCAATATTGCTGCTGCTGTAGCGGTCCTGGCTGCACCTAGGAGAAACATATTGTTTAGTAATGCATGCATTCCAGGGGACGTCCCATTGGATAAGCATTGGATCAGTTTAACCAGTTGTTAATTGATAAAACTGTTTCACTCGATGTAATTTATTTATTACTTTAGGCAAGAAATAGTGACCCCCCCCCCCCCCCTGAAGAGCATTTTAAAATCCGTGATCTACGACACCCAACATGCGAATTCGAGTTCACCCCCCCCCACCACCACCACCACCACCCCAACGCCAACAATGGTGCCAGTCTGGCACCAAAGCGGAAATATGTCGTAACATTGAACTTTCATCTGTTAGTTTTAGTAGGCGGTCCGTCGAGGTTCACATCCATATTCAAGGTAAAACACACAAAAAAAAAAAAAAAAAAAAAAAAAAAACACGAAATATGCGGTTTATAAACCGCCATAAATCCATAAATGGTGTCCTGGCACCATGGTGGCACCACTATTAGTTCCATGGTCGTACAGAGAATAATTCATGAAAATCCGGAGGTATAATGAAAATTTTTCCTTAATTTCAAAGCTTGGGGACAGTTAGTAAGCGGTAAAGGAACCGAAATATTGAAAAATCGGATATTTTGTGAATATTATCCCCCCCACTCGCCCCCTCCCCTTGCGAATTTTGGTACTCGGGTGAAATCATGTACAACTCGGGAGTTATTTGAGTCAAACAAAAAAAGAAACACGCAAATCGGTTGGAAATTGAGGCCAGGGCAGAATTTACAAGATTACGCCCGCAAACGCACGTTTTTTAAGCATTAACCCCCCCTTTCCCCCCCTTAAAAAGCAAAATTCAAAATTCCGGCGCCGTAGTGCACAACTAGATAGTTTTCCGCGTCGATGAAAAAAAGAACCACAAAAATCGGTTGAGAACTAAGGGCTGTGCAGAGTACACAAGATTATGCCCAAAAACGCACGTTTTTTGAGCATTAACCCCCCCTTTCACCCCCTTAAAAGGCAAAATTCGAAATTCCGGCGACGTAGTGCACAACTAGATAGTTTTCCGCGTCGAACAAAAAAAGAACCAGGAAAATCGGTTGAGAACTAAGGCCTGTGCAGAGTACACAAGATTTTGTTACACACACACACACACACACACACACACACATACACACACACACACACACACACACACACAGACATACACCTATGGTTTTTTTCGCGGATTTGGATTCAGAATGGTCTGAAACGGATTACTGTGTGGTTATTTTTTTTTTCTGTTGAGTGTTGTCCAACTTCACCCCAGATCGATCGCATAAGGACGCCCAAGTCTTACTGTGGGACGTCCTAAAAAAGGAAAAGAAAGATATGGCAGCGAGAGTAATTCGCGCAGCGAGAATGGAGTTCCTTTCTGAACTCCTGTTGGACAATTTCCTTCTTATAAAATGTATACTTGTATATTTGGAGGTATATTTACAAAAAGTATGAATCAGTCAATTGTATTTCCTTATTGTATTGTGAATTGAGGTGTTAGTACCAAAGTTAGTACCAAAAGGTAGGTACTACTAAAGACCATTTTTATCGAAATTGAGTTAACACTTTCCCAGGGTTGTAGGGGGGGGGGGGGTTCTTCAGAAAAATGCGATCGTTTTGGAGCAAAAGATAATCTATTCCCTTGAAAAACGAGGGTGAATATTCCGTTTCATTTCAAAAGGTACTATTATCCAGCACAATGGCGGTCTCTTATCCGTTTTGATTCAAAAAGTACTAAAACCACTTCGTTGGTTTTCAAAAAGTACTGAATCCACTTTGTTTGATTCCAAAAAGTATTAAAAGCCAAGTTTTGTTTCAAAAAGTACTATACAGGGTGTCCCTTATGTTATCCACCAAACTTCAGGAGTCGATTCTACAACTAATTTGCAACAAAACATGTCTCCTAGCAATTTTTTTTAACCCCCTTAAAATCCGACTTTTTTGACTTTTAAGATTTTTTTTCTTGTTTTCGACCTTACACCTTTAAAACGGTCATAACCCCCTTAAATTGCACTCAAAAATTAAAAATAAGGATACCGTTGGAAAGAGCGTGAAATTTCTCAATAGATGAGCCGTAGACAAATTTAGAAAAACTGAACGCTAGAGTAGTGTTTTTACCTCAAACTTTAAAATTTGTCAATTTCTGATTTTTTTTCAAAAATTTGGATAATTTTTCCCCATGGAAACAAGGTATTTGCCAGAGAGGCTCAAAAGCTTAATAACTTCTCCATTTCATCAGCTTTTCAACGGTCACCCAATTTTTAGTTTCACTGTGGAATTAGAGGGAGAAAATGGTGTTTCAATGCGAAAAAACGTACATTTTTATCAACGAAATTGACGGTTGGACGGGAGGAATCCGGGGTCTGCTCCGCCGCCCCTCCTCTCAAGCACCACGTCCCCACGTCAAACCGTCGATTTCGTTGAAAAAAATACACGTTTTTTCGCATTGAAACACCATTTTCTCCCTCAAATTCCACAGTAAGACTAAACATATTGTTTAGTAATGCATGCATTCCAGGGGACGTCCCATTGGATAAGTATTGGATCAGTTTAACCAGTTGTTAAGCGATAAGACTGTTTCTCTCGATGTAATTTATTTATTACTTTAGGGAAGAAATAGTGACACCCCCCCTCCCACCATCATAAACCATAACACTTCTAGCGGCATGGGAGCCTCGAATCTGAAGAGCATTTTAAAATCCATGATCTACGATACCCAACATGCGAATTCGAGTTCACCCCCCCCCCCCCCCGCCAATGGTGCCAGTCTGGCACCAAAGCGGAAATACGTCGTAACATTGAACTTTCATCTATTAGGTTTGGTAGGCAGTCCGTCGAATGTCACATCCGTATTCAAGGTGAAACACCAAAAAACCCAAGAAATTTGAGGTTTATGGTGCCCTGGCACCATGGGGGCACCACTTTCATTTCCATGGTGGTACAGAAAGTAATTCATGCAAATCCTAAGGTATAATGAGAATTTTTCCTCAATTTCAAAGCTTGGATACAATTAGTAAGCAGTAAAGGAACTGAAATATTGAAAAATTGGATATTTTGTGAATATTATCCCCCCACCCATCCCCTCCTCTTGCAAATTTTGGTACTCTGGTGAAATCATATACAACTCGGAAGTTATTTTAGTCAAACAAAAAAAGAAACACACAAATCGGTTGGAAATTGAGGCCTGGGCAGAGTTTATAAGATTATGCCCGCAAACGTACGTTTTTTAAGCATTAACCCCCCCTTTCCCCCCCTTAAAAGGCGAAATTCGAAATTCCGGCGCCGTAGTGCACAACTAGATAGTTTTCCACGTCGAACAAAAAAAGAACCAGGAAAATCGGTTGAGAACTAAGGCCTGGGCAGAGTACACAAGATTTTGTTACACACACACACACACATACACACACACATACACAGACATACACCTATGGGTTTTTTCGCGGATTTGGATTCAGAATGGTCTAAAACGGATTACTGTGTGGTTATTTTTTTTTTCTGTTGAGTGTTGTCCTCCTTCACCCCAGATCGATCGCATAAGGACGCCCAAGTCTTACTGTGGGACGTCCTAAAAATTGGGTGACCGTTAGAAAGCTGATGAAATGGAGCAGTTTTCAAGCTTTTGAGCTCCTCTGGCAAATACCTTGTTTCAATGAGGAAAAATCATCAACATATTCACCAAAAACAGAAATTGACTATTTTTCAAGTTTGAAGTAAAAACACTACTCTAGCGTTTTGTTTTTCTCGACTGGTCAACGGCTCATGTATTGAGAAATTTTACGCTCTTTCAAACAATATCCTTATTTTTAATTTTTTTTCCCCCTTTTTTTTTAATTTGAGGGAGTTACGACCGTTTTAATGGTGTAAGGTCGAAAACACGAAAAAAATCTTAAAAGTAATAAAAGTCGGATTTTAAGGGGGTTAAAAGAAAATTGCTATGAGACACTTTTTGTTGCAAATTAGTCGTAGAAACTACTCCCGAAGTTTGGTGGATAACATATGGTACACCCTGTATACCCATAAATCTGATATTTCAAATCTCGTTCAAAATTATTTTAAACTTTGAACTAATTTACCTTTTTTCCAAAAATATTGATTATAATTTAGAAATATATAAAAAATAACATCATTGTTTTATAGCACGTTTTTCAAGGTCGCTATGGTTTTTCGCGTGTTTCTAACGTTTGACCAAAATGGATATACTATCTTTTGGAATCAAGCTCCTCAATTCTTTGAATTCCTCCCTGTCTCTCCACAAAAAAGTTGCCGAAAACGAGCAATTGACGCCCACTGGCGATGGACTTCAAAAATTGCCGGAAAAAAGTGGCCGGCTTCACGACAACTCCCAGGAATACAAGCAACACCAGTTGGGTGAGGGGAGGATTAAGAAGGCTGGTCCTCGTTTTATAGTTACATGGCAAACCATGAAGTTCCCCAGTTTGAAAAGGTTAACTTTTCCACTGGCTATTTTAAATAATACCCCTTCCTTGGTTTTCAACCATAGTGCCAAAGAATAATTCCCAAGCAGGGAGCTCTGGTGACCCAATGAGGAATTTCACCATGTCGGAATTTCCTATTTTTGACCCCAAAATCGGATTCAGCACCTCTAAAAACCCCCTAAGTCAAACTTTCAGCCCGTACTTCCTAATTTACGAATAAACAAAACAGTGTAGAAAATACGAATGTTTAAAAAAACCGGGAAAATGACGTCATGCTGGAATAGTTCATTTATGGCCGCTTGAAGCGCTGAGATCGAGAAATCCATAGTCCCCAGATGCAAAATTTCATGAAACAGTTAAGTTCGAAATCGAAAAACTGAAGAAAAAAATAGAAAAAGCAAGATGGGGAAAATTAGGTTTCCTCTGTTTTTGTTTGATAACTTTTCTCTTAGAAAACACGATTTCGTCGTCTCAATAGGCAACACTGGGAGGAGACGGCGATCCGAACAGCCAATCAGCGAGCGTTCCCGCTGCACGTCTGTTTTCCCGGTTAGTTTTGAAATTAAAAATTTTGATTGTCTCCCAAAAATAACAGGAGTCTTATTTTCCGAAATCAGCCCGATTTTCATCTATCCCACACCATTAACTATTCAGGAAAAATGCAAACAGAAATCGGTGAAATTCCTCATTGTACCATATAAGGATGACCACATCTACAACATGCAAAAAATGCACAAGGAAAATACCAAAAAATTTTGGAATGAAGAATAAGGCAAACCAAGAGAAGAATCTCAAATTTCCCACCCCTAAGCAGCAAATTCCCAAGCCCCTATGACAAATGGAAATTCAGCCGAATGATTATTACCATGTATAACCAGGGAAAAGTGAACCCCCATCCACTAGACAGTACAAGCTCCTGATGATGCCTACCCGGCGAAAGTACTCGAGTAAACTATAAAACGAGGACCAGCCTTCTTAATCCTCCCCTCACCCAACTGTAGCAACACCAGGCAATTATTGCCGGAGACTCGATCTATTTCTCAAGTAAGGAAAAATTGCCGACGCAGGTGTCCTAGAAGCTGCAATTCCCGTTTGAGAAATAATTGCCATAAAAAGTTGCTCATCTCTCGACTCTCTCTTAACTGTGTTCAATTGAGAGGTGATTACATTGAAAAATAAGCGCTTACGTTTTTTTAGCCTTCTTTTTCTCGGCTTAGAACTTTTGGACTTCACCTCGTATCTACGGAACGTATAGATGCGACTAACCTGAAGAACGTTCTTGAGTTTATTGATGTTGGTAATTTCCTCGTAAATTCGGTTCTCTTTTGGTTGTTGGGTTAAGAAGTCGCCAAAAAGAAGCTGTGGAGGTGAAGTGATGGTTCCCTTGAGCGGTAGTTCGAGAACGGGGTCTTGGAAAGTATTTTGACAAGTGGAAGCCAAGAGGCGGTAGAAGTAGGATTTGTCTTCGGTATCAACCAGCCTGTCGTGGTAGACACGAAGGTTTTCGTGGAAAAACAACCTGTCGACGTTTAGATGATGATGGTCAGATAGTTGGGAATGTAAATTGGTCAGAAGTACGCGAGAGCCGCTATTGACTTTCTAACCAGGTATTCTAATAAGTAGATACAAAAGCAATGCAAATGGCAATTTGTTGAGAGGCGAGAAGCGTACCGTAGCATGTGTTTTGGGTCCCTCATCACATCAGAGTTCGCTTGCAAGATCCCTTGAACGCATTTACTCAAGTCTCGAAGGTTGAAGACGTAATGAGACTTGGCAGGTGTGGGTAGGAGGTCATGAGCTAGACGTTTGTAGACAATTATGGCAGCAGAAACTAGGCCGTCAGCCAACGCCTGAATCGCGTTGCCAAAGAAGTTGAAGAATCCTTGAATGATTGACTGAAAAATAATGCAACTTTCAGAGTAACAGACTTAATTCAAGTTTTTTTAGCATCCAGCATTGTGAAGAAGCACTGTACGAAATTAAATAGAGCAAATTAGAATAAATTTAACAAGGAAGAAGCTAATTGATGGGCACAGGAGCGGTGCAACAGGAGCATTGAGAGTTCTTCTGTTATATCCACGTCTATATTGCAATATTCAATATTTCTGAGCAACGGGAGCCTCTTCCCTGTAGGTCTGCTACAGAAACTTTGCATCCCTTTGGCGCATTCTTCTGGAGAACATAGAACTACTTATCTCTTATCATCAAGCAAATTCCCGCGCGTGCAATGATTTTTCGCGAATTTCTCCATTCAAAAGTGACTTGATTCCCCCCTCCTACTGCAGGTTGAAGTTCGAGCATTTCCGAAATTGAAATTCCGTGGCACTACATGAACATCAAATTTCTCACGGCTCCAATTTCCATTCAAGGTTTTACTATGGAAGGTTGACTCGATCGATAGATTTCGCGGATCCACCACCTAGGGGGCGCCACACAGAGGCAAAGTTTCTGTGGTAGACCTATAATCTCTTAGTATGGGTCGTCTAACCCCATTCTGAGGCATCTGATGCTCTTCCTCGAGCCTCGAAGACGTCGGGAGAGTGCACGAATAATAGATATTTGGAGTTTTGTTCTAACCCATCCAGCAATGGCAGATCTTGGTTAACTCCATCTATCGGCGAGTACATTTACGAGCCTCTTCTGGAAGGCAATGGATTCTGCGTGCATTACCCCTTTACAAGAGCCCACAAGTGGGGTATAAGAAGGTGTCAAATCTTCAGCAGCCTGATCGTTCTTCTGTGTGCTTTTCTTGGGCTGCCCGGTTGGATGTTGCAATCCAGCCTGGCGACTGGTGAGTTGAGTTGGCATTAACAACGCGATTATCCAAAAACGCCATCCTGCCCCAAAGGCCGTGGACTCTGATATCAGCCACCAGCGTGGGGGATCCATCAGCATTTTCCTTCAGATTGGCTTCGATACCCACTTCTCTCCACACTAGGTCTACCATTCCTGCAACTGCATCTCTTAACACGTCGTGGCCTTGTTTTACAAGTCGCCAAGCTTGCAGTTTAGGGCTCGTGCCTTAGATATTTGTGCCCGACATCCTTCGCAACTTAATGGCAGGTGTTTTGGCCGAACAGGCTAAAATACAACATTGGACTCGTATATAATAGGCCATAGACCAGATAATGATCTCATGTACATTCAGGTGCTGAACCCTATGTCTAAACTCAGTCACCATTTTTTTATTATTTTTTTTTATAGCATTTATTTAAGAAAAAGTACAAAAATATACAAAAGAAACACAATACTTCATAATGCGTTCACCCCTCGATAAGTGAAAAACTTGTGCTGAGGGGTGGAGTCGTTATAAATTTCTAGCTATTATATAATATATAATAGCTAGAAATTTATAACAACTCCACCCCTCAGCACAATAATATATTATATTACAATATACTACATTTTATGATAGATTGTTCATAAGATTAGAAAAAAGTGAAAAGGATAATCATTTGAACATTTCCTCACGGACGTACTCTTTGATGCGCCGTTTAAAGACTGCTAGATCATTTAGCATCTTTAATTCATTTGGAATACTGTTGAACAGTTTTATTCCATTGTACGAGAAAAAATTCTGACTTCTAGTTGTAAATCTAAAAGGCAACTTCAGTGTAATGTTATTGGATGATGTTGTCTGCCCATAGTTTTTTTCAAAGTCAGATAAATTTTTAAATTTATAAATGGATACAATTTTTTTGTAAATGTGAAAGACATCCAAAACCTCGAAAGTCTTAAAAACCGCAGAGGAGGAGAATCTCATTTTTTTACGCAGCAAAATTTTGATAATTTTCTTCTGAGTTATATGCAAAGGCTCTAGGTAAGTTTGATATGCCGATCCCCACACAAGAATACAGTAGGATATCACGGATTGCACTAGAGCATGATAAAACATTTTAAGTGTGCCCATAGACATAAAATTTCGGATTTCAAGGCAGAAGGGTATGACTTTGCAAAGTCTGTTGCATATATTGTCAATATGGTATTTCCAGGACAAACATTGGTCCACAACCACCCCCAAATACTTAGTTTGTGGGATCTGCTTGATACTTGGGCAACCGCAATCACTTGCAATACAGGTTGACTCAATATGACCACATAGCTGCCACTTCTATGATCCGTAAACCCGTTTCTTTTTGTAAGCCCGGACCATAATAATTAATCTCAGTTTTGTAAGTGTGGTTAAATTGCGCCCATCTTTAACCATAAAATCTCAACCGCGTAAATCTGCAAAATAATATGCGGAGAAACCACGAGCTTTAGGTCTCCCACGCTTTGTCTGTGTGCTCCTCTCTGCTTTGCCTCTTCGCTGAACTTCTCGTTGTTTCACACTCCGGTCGGGGTAAGTACCGCCTGCAGACACCATCGGTGAGTGGAGTGTTTTCTCATCGTAATCCGTATTATCTACCTTTTACACCTTGCACAGACAATTCTGATATCAGCCCTATACAGGGTGTAAGCCTAACTGGTCTGCTATACGGTACCAGTCGATTCTACAACTAATTTGCAACAAAAAATGTCTCCTAGCAATTTTTTTTTAAACCCTTCGTTTTCAAGTTATTTTAACTTTAAACTTTTTTTTCGTGATTTTGACCTTATGTCATTAAATTGGTCATAACTCCGTTAATTAGCTGTGTAAATTACAATTTGAGGATACCGTTGAAAAGAGCATTAAATTTCCTATCGGAGAGATGCCTTAACTTTTTTTTGAGTCAGGGTTTGAGACATGAAAACGTCCTCTAAAAAGAGAATTTTACGTAATTTCGGAAACCTCGCATTCTTTCAATCTCAAATTGAACTACTAGAACCCATACTTTTTCAAGATGCAAGAACAGTGAAAACTGCGCCAAAATCTCAGCTTTCCAACGGTATAATCAAAACATATCCTACAACCGAATTTAGGGGAGAAATTTGTGTTTGAACGCGGAAAAACATGCATTTTTTCAACGAAATCAGCGCTCTGGCCTCCTGTTTCCAGAGGCCTCGCGGTCTACTGCGGCGCCGACCTACCCACTGCTATCGTCCGACCCCTCAGACTAGGCGGAGCGCCGATTTCGTTGAAAAAATGCACGTTTTTCCGCGTTCAAACCCAAATTTCTCCCCTAAATACGGTTGTAAAATATGTTTTGATTATACCATTGGAAAGCTGAGATTCTGGCGCAGTTTTCACTTGCATCTTGAAAAAGTATGGGTTGTCGTAGTTCAATTTGAGATTGAAAGAATGCAAGGTTTCCAAAATTACGTAAAATTCTCTTTTTAGAGGACGTTTTCATGTCTCAATCAAACCTTGACTCAAAAAAAAGTTAAGGCATCTATCTGATAGGAAATTTAATGTTCTTTCCTACGTTATCCTCAAATTGTAATTTACACAGCAAATTGAAGGAGTTATGACCGATTTAATGACATATGGTCAAAATCAAGAAAAAAAAGTTTAAAGTTGAAATAACTCGAAAACGAAGGGTTTAAAAAAAATCACTAGGGGACATTTTTTGTTGCAAATTAGTTGTAGAATCGACTGGTACCGTATGGCAGACCAGTTAGGCCTAGACCCTGTATACCCTTTTGTTCAGGTCGGATTCGAGAGATCTAGGCCAGCGGCCCATCACACAACGTATACAACTTAATTTTCCCTTCTTCTTCTGTTGTTGTGTGAAATCCTTACCTATAATCATAATCATCACAGTCCACTCGAATTTAGTTTGGCCCAATTACTATACATACAAAACAGCAGGCCACTACAACACCATATCTCATTGCATCCACAAACTGAGAGCGTGAGAGGTCTAAGCTATCTGAACAAAGAGGAAGTACCGTGAGCCATAGCGAAGCATTCCCTTCAACGATGCGGCTCGAAATCAGGTACTCACTTTTTGTTTCAGATTCTCCTTCCTTGCATTCCTTGTCTCGTTTGTTAATAAATTGTGGTTTGGGTAAAAAAAGAGTAAATTAATCATGGTTTACCTTGAAGATTACGCGTAGTGCAGCTTCACTGGGAAAAGGAATGTACAACATGCCGAAGTGGCGTACGAATCGCGGAGTGAGAGGGTTACGCCCCCCGCCTGGAGGAGCACATCCAGCGCATAAGACAACGTTCTGCAGTTTTTTCCAAAAGAGTCTTTCACGATCGTAGAGGCCCCCAAAATCGAGGAATTGCCTGATCATGAAAGAATGTTAGCAGTGCGAGTTGACGTAATATTTTTCAGAGCTCTTATTTAATAAACAATAGAAAACCGTAGGAACTCACCTCAACAGCTCGATAGGAGGCTGAGCACCGTAAACTTCTAGTTTGGGCATGTTGACGTCATCCACGAATACCACCACGCGCTTGCCAATCGGCGCGCCCAGCACGGTTTTCTTCTTCTTCTCAAGTTTGCTTTCAATCATTTCCTGCGTCCTCATTGACGAGGTTTGAGCTGAGAAATTGAGGGTTGTTGGAACCCAAAGTCCCGACTTGAACAGGTTGTCGAGAACTTCTTTGGCAATGACGGACTTACCGACACCTGTATTCACCATTCATATGTCACTCAAAAACAAACAAAAAATTCACAATAAGTGAAGAAATCTATTTGGAACATTAATTACTGGTTTAGCAACTACACAATTCAATTCATACTAAATTGGAAAATTTACGTGATACAGGAATTTTAACTCAAATGGATGTTTGAGTGCCAGATGGAGGAAATAAAATATCTTACTGGAAGCTGGTAAATGATTTGCTCAGCTTACTCTAATTACATACAAAAAATAACTTTTTACCCATAGAAGAAAATAAATTTTTTCCGATAATTTTATTGTAGATTTTTTTTTTTTAGGTTGGGAAGCTGAGATATTTAGGATTTTTTCCTCGTAGAGTGTCGCTCATATACACATGTGATAAAGTAAAAAAAAGGCCCTTAGAGCCTTTGGCTAACATTCAAGAAACATGGAACATGCTTCAGCCGCGCTCTTCAGCGGAGTAGGGATGGGGTGGACGGGTGGATACCCCCCCCCGCGTGACGTTTTTCGAGTAGTTAGTCCAAGGCTAAAGCATGTTACACGATAAAAAAATTTTTAGAATATTATCACAAATTTTACTTAGAACTCATTTACCACGCACTAGATCTCCTCAGAATATTTTTGTTTGGTATCAGGAAATTGGAAATTTAATGGTCTTTCCAACGATGCTCTAATTTTGACATTTAAACGTTAAATCAAGGTAGTTATGGTTACGTTGCCAATATAAGGTCGCAAACACGACAAAAACGTCTGTCAAGTGTGGCACATAGCTTCCTCGTAACCATAATCCGGTTGTATGGATGATGCGAAGCATTGTAGCTAATCTCTAAGTTGCTATCTCTGGGTCTTAGGGGACCATCTACACGGCGACCCGGGCGCTTGCACGGAGTCCCGTGGGTGAGTTTTTACGCACGAAGACCGACCTTCCACTAAATGTGCATGAGGAGTCTGACAACTCAATAACATACCTACTGGTTTACAAACTACAATATAACTAACTACAATAATATTGTAGTATTGTAATATTATTATAAACATAATAGAGAAGGCAAGGCGGAAGCAGCTCAATGAAGAGAAGAGCCAGCAGGCTATAGAACAGCTGGCACCAGCCACACAGCGGACCCTGAAACGCGTCATTGATGGAAATGCCTCACAGTGGCTCACAAAAATTCCACTTGCAGCAGATAGCCTGGACCTATCCCCCACACAATTTCGAGACGCCCTCTGCCTGAGGTACAACAAACCCTTACTCACACTGGGGAGAAGGTGCGATGGCTGTGGGGACGAATTGGACAAGAACCATGCTCTGAACTGCAAAAGAGGGGGGGCTTGTCAAGCAAGGTCACGACCAGATCCGGGATGTGGTGGCAGGACTGGCCAGACAAGCTTTCGCTGGGATGGTTCTTGAGCCTGTAATGCGGGAAGGAACAGCAGAACAGCCTGGACTCATTGCTGACATCAAAGTCAACGGAATGTGGGATAGGGACCGGGCGTCGTTTTTTGATCTCCGCGTTGTTAACGCTGACGCTGATTCCTATTCCACCCGCGACTGGGACACCGTAGCTAGAGAAACAGCTAGGGCCAAGCATCGAAAATACGACCTAGCTGCTGAAGATCTCCATGGCTCGTTTTCGCCTCTAATCACATCATGCAAAGGGGTCATTCATCAGGAGTTCAACTCATTCTGCAGGAGGCTGGTGGATGACTTGGCAGACAAATGGGAAAAACCCCGATCAGTGGTCGCCGAATTCGTCCGCATAAAATTACAAATTGCGACGATTCGAGCTGTGTCCTTGAGGCTTCGAGGTTCACGAAGGCCTCTGAGGTATCTAGGATATGGCGAAAACCGGCAGGCGGATCGTGAGGAGGAGGCTTTGAGGGTAGAAGACGGTGCTGCACTGCCCTTGCAGACCAACTAGTCCAGAAGAGCCATCATCATCTCTGGTAGCATCATCTGGGGGAGAGGAGCTCGATGCCCAGCATGCATCTCACACCTTGTTGCTGGCTGTCACATCGCAGCAAGCTTGCTTTTGGAACGACGGCTTTTGTTGTTATTTGTTATCAAAATAAAACTTTGACGTTCTTTACCACAATATTATCGGTACTTTATTATTATTATTTTTTCCGGCAGGCAGGTGAGAAGAAACCTCCTTTTCTCTCACGTTGGAGCTCTGCCCGGAACCGTTTAACACACTACTTCGGGTACTTTATTATTATGAAACACAAAATGACTACACAATTATAATTATTCTGAAGCACAAAATGACTAACTAGTGTTGCTCTGGTATTTGCAGGAGATTCACATATTTTGCAAGCATAATTAACATATTGAGCTTGCTGTCAACTTTATCTATCAGCTGCTGCAGAAATATTGGGGTGAGTGCCAATGAAGTTGTGCTTGAAATTTGAATGAAAACTCTCACAATTGTTCGTCGTACTGAGACTGCAGTCACTGACCCAGCTTGCTCACATTTCAGGAGGATACAATGCTGAGTCACCTATGTATGTATCGTGAAATGAAATAGTGGAAGCTGAAACTATTAATAACGAGTAATTCACGCCCGCAACGGGTGCCTGAAGGGACGAAATTCGCAGATTCTCTATTGCACACTGAGGTTTCGTTGGTGAACGCCTAATCGCGATAAGAACTATCGGACGACATTTTAACAATTAGACACCTTCACAGTAAAATAACATCTTCCAGGGACTCTTCGTGTATAAACCCTGAGTTAGGGTTTTTAAAATGTCACCAAAGAGAGGAATGTGCAGGTGTTTCTTGTTCCTGTCCAGTAATTGAGCAAGTTGGTACAGTCAAGTACTTGGGAATAGTGGTAGACCAATGCCTGAATTGGAAGGATCATACCTCAACTTTATGTCGTCGCCTACGAAGAATGACAGGAATCTCTTTTGAAGTTCGTGGGTTCTTAACTCTTGAGAATTTAAGAAAATTTTATTATGCCTTAGTCCACTCGGTACTGTCCTACGGTGTGGCCGTTTGGGGGGGTGCGAGCACGACTACTCTACCTCTTATTATTGCTCAAAAAAGCTTGATTAAGATCCTTCTTAAAAAGCACAGACGCTTCCCATCTGCTGAGGTGTTTCGGGAATTCAAAGTCCCAAATTATGATTCGACATATAAAAAAATATCTCTAATTGTTACATATAAGAACATTAAAGCGGGCATGTACGAATTTTCAAACCTAAACACTCGTAACTACGGAAGCATTAAGCTTCCTCTTCGTTCCACCACAGCGGGTCAACTGGCGTGCTCGTATAGAGGTGCAAAGCTCTTCAATGAGCTTCCCTCCCAGGTGAGAGAAGCGAACTCCCTACACAAATTCAAGCTAGCGATAAAAAAATTCCTTATAACTTAAATTTTCTGAGCTATTTTCATGTATTTTCAACTTGTTTTCTGCACTATTTATCTGTATTTAATTACATTCCATAATGATGTAATTTTGTTCAACTCCTCCCCCAAGCACGTGATTTTCCTCACGTGGGGGAGTAGCATTCAAAAAAAAAAAAAAAAAAAAAAAACACAATCCACTATTAGTAAGAGTGAGTCTCCTCGGCTACACTCCCTTCCACCTGCCTTTCGCTTTCACCTCTGATGGGACTCCCCATACAGTCGACCGGCAACCCTGAAAATTTCATCAAATTCGGATGAAAAATGTGGAAGTTACGGCTGTTACAAGGATTTTACGTTTGCGCATGCGCAGCGGCTACTATCAGTCCGGGGGTAATGATTTTCATAAAGAACCAGCTACTAGCCAATTAAACCGTTACATGAAAATTTCATCGATATTGGACAATACCTTCGTATAGTTTTGTCCTTACAAGGATTTCGTGACAGACACGGAACCAAAATTGTTCAGGAAGGCCTAAAACATAAAACGGGTGTTAGCCAACTGCGACCCATGAGCTTTGCGTCGCTACCTTCTGCGACCCGATGTTTTTCTCGCGGACTACGAACTGCGACCCGATGTTTTTCTGGCCAGCTACGAACAGCGACCCGTTCCTCTTCCACTCGAGAGCGAAGAGAGATTTTTGTGCCGCTGGCCTTCTACTTGCTTCCAAACAAGCAAATGAATTCTTACAAATACGTGTTTGAAGACCTCGTGAAGCAGTGTGAGAAGGTTGGAGTTCAGCTGAAACCTGACTTTGTCTTGGCTGATTTTGAAGTGGGGATACACACAGCAGCTAAATGTGTTTGGAAGGAGGTGGAAATTCGGGGATGCCGATTCCATCTTGGGCAAAGTTGGTGGAGGAAAATTCAAACAGTGGGCTTAGCTGCTACCTACAAAACTGACGACGAAACTTCGAACTTCTTGAAATTATTTTTCGGTTTGCCCTTTCTGCACCCTCATGAAGTCACGAATTTCTTCGAAGAAGCAGTTTCGCTGAAATGCTTGCCACTTGTATCACACACTATGTATTTGACAATTTTTGGGGCGTAAAACAGTTAACGCTAAACGAACTGTTACAATATAACCGGTCGCTAATGGTAGTGTGACGGAAAAAGAACAGGTCGCAGACGGTTGTCGGGCAAAACTTTGAAGGGTCGCAGTAGGTAGTTGGTCGAAAGAAGGTTCGGTCGCAGTTGGTATAAACGGGTCGCAGTTGGTCATCTTCGCATAAAACGCGAATGGTCCTTTTTGTAGATTGAAAGAATGCGGATGGTTGGGTGAGGTGTCCATGTGTATTACAATCCCAAAAACATCGTCCTTCTTCTAAGTAACTGCCACTCAAGTTAGGAAAAATGAGACCGAGGGTTGGTAACTACCGACTGTTGATGAAGTGAAAGGCAGAATTATTACAGGCAAAACAAAACAAATAGAGAACACTAATAAAAAATAAAACAGGTTCCTTACCCTTGGGAAAGTCTTATCAATTACGAGAATATACATTCATCCCTTCAAAAATAAAATCACACTTCCAGTAAAGGATGATGCTTTTTTCACATAATAAAGGCGACTGAAGGGTAATTAGAAGGGCAAGTGAACTCGCAATCGAGATTGATTTCTTTCCAACAATTGGCTGAGTGGAGGGGCTCTCTACCTTATTAAGACACGAGTTGCTCGATCCCTGGATTACGATTACTGAGTTTCGGCCCTTTCCCCAGCCTGACTCAACAGGCTACCTAAGATTTTGGAACAGGTAGTCGTCTATGTTAGCAGGAATACCCTTCGGGAAATTGGCCAGCCGCATTCTTTCTATCTGCGAACTGTACTTAATTTTGATTTTGGAGAACATTTTTAATCAACCTTGAAAAGTGAAAAAAAAGCTTCCGCTACCTTGGTAGACTCGGAACCAAAATCTTAACATTGGAAAAACTTGAAAAAATTGCTGAAACAATTTTTGTTGGAAATTAGTAGAAATCTATCCCTCGAAGGTTGGAATCTGAGAAGTTTTCACCCTGTATAATATTATTAGAGGTAACAATATCAACGTACCGGTTTGTCCAGTGAGGAGAACTGGGTGATTAATTTCTAAGAGGTACGTCATCACGCTCCCAAACCGAATAGTGTCCACAGTAGGAACGATCATGTTTGAGAAACTTTCCTCTCTTCGATACACAAACGGACGAACAATATCCGTCCAGGGTTTGAGTTTTGAGTCCTCCGTGTCGTAGTACACGTCCCATAAGCTCTTGCTCAAATCAAACCTGCAAATTTAAATTGTTCGATAAGTAGATGTGGAATAAAATATAGAATTTTACCTTATAGATAAACCTTTTTTGCATTGATTTAAACCTTTTTCACTTTTACTTAAACTTTTTTACTTTTGTTTGAATGAAACATTTTTTTAGATTGAATTTAACCTTCTTCGGTTTCTAAGTAGGAAAATAAATTTTTGGACAGAATGAACACAGGAAAACTTCATTCAACACACAAGGAAAAATAGAAACACAGGAAAAACGCAGTCAATGTGGTCTTGCAGAAATGGATGGTGCCAATGTAGAGGTTGGCCATTGTCTGCCAGACCACATTGACTGCGTATTTCCTGTGTTCCTTTTGTGTGAAATGAAGTTGTGTTCATTCTGTTCAAAAATGTATTTTCCTACGTGTGAATCGAGGGAGGTTTAATTTAAAGTAAAAAAAGTTTAAATGAAAGTTGAAAAAGGTTAATTTATAGTAAAAAAGGTTTAAATGAAAGTTAAAACGCTGCAAATTATTACACAATGGTTTATTATTTTTCTATATAGATCACTCGTCTGCAAAGCCACCAACCATCCAACATGAAGAAAAACACCGATCGCATTTCGGTCAGCTAAAATTGAACGGAGATTAGGCCTCTTTTGCGATTCACACTCGTGTTTCTGATTTATCGTACGTCCAAACCTTAAATTCTCGTAGAGAGCGAACGGTTTGTCCTACAGAGCTCCGCGTGGTCTCAAAAAATTCTACAAATTCTATAGAATCTTAAATTGAAGGAAAAACAATACCTTTATATCGAAATTTTTTAAGTTAGGGCGTTTTCGAAATTTCAAAATTCATTTTTGATCCCTTAGAAGTCACCTACATCAACCAAAATCTTCGGGGCACAACTAGACCCCAAATGGAGCCTACATACCAAATTTCATCAAAATCGGTCAATGCTAAGTGGGGAAGGTGCCGCGTACGGCGGACGGACGGCCAAATTTTTATTCGACTTTTGGATTCTACGTACCTTGAAACGTAAACCATCAAATTTTGAGGGGGTGTTAAAAAAAATTCTTCTTGGTCGATTCCTAAGGTTCATTATTGAAATTAATAAACCAAAAACGTCTGCCAAGTGGGTGTGGCACATAGCTTCCTCGTATCCATAACCCGATTGTATAGATGATCAGATGCATAGTAGTTAATCTCAAAACATCAAAACAAGTTAATCTGTAACATCCCTGAAAATGTCATTGGAATCGGATGGAAAATGAAGAAGTTATGGCCGTTACAAGGAATTCACGTTTGCGCATGCGCAGTCGCTTCTATCAGTCCGGGGATGATGATTTTCATAGGGAACCGTCCACACACCAACCCGCACAATCCCTGAAAATTTCATAGAAATCGGACAATAACTTCGTATAGTTATGCCCGTTACAAGGATTTCATGACAGACACACAGACAGACAGACAGACACGGAACCAAAATTGTTCAGGAAGGTCTGAAAGGTATAACGCGAGTAAAAATTTTGATTTTGGAGAACTTTTTTTTTCATCCTTGAAAAGTGAAAACAAAGCTTCCGCTACCTTGGTAGACTCGGAAGCAAAAGTCGGATTTTAAGAGGGTTAAAAAAGTCAAGAGATAAAAAAAGTCACAAATTAGTTGTACAATCAATTCCTAGGCTACGGCAGGAACATAGGTGTTACATCCTGGACACAAGCATAGTGCGCCAATATGTAGCAAGTTTAGTAAGTATTCAAAACGAACTTAGTTTCAGTCAACGTGGTTTTGAAGGTTTCTTTGCAGTTTTGTTCAAACACTTCCCGAGGCTCGTCGAGGATATTTCCCCCGAGAGACCACATGTACGAAAATATGAAGGCCTGAGTGAACATCCGAACTGCCATTCCCACGTCCATGAATTTAGTCGGCGATTTCTTCTTGGTTATGATGTGCTCGATCAGCGAGCACATCATGGCGATCTTGCTGATGTCGACCTGAAATGTACAATGTTGTTGGTAAGTTCTGAGTTTATATGAAAGCAAAGTCGAGAGGGCAGATTGTGTGTTTTTCGAGCAACACTCAAATTTATGCTAACTGCACGAAAATGATAATTAAGAGAATAATTTTAAACATAGTGTTTGGCAACGTATGCTTTCAGGGGACGTCCCATTGGATGAGGAAAAATTCAATTTTAACCAGTAAGCGATAAAACATAACCCATCCAGTGAATGACTGCTTAGTGGATCAGCTACTAATTTTCATTCTTGGATATTTTTGTGTATCTAGTCAACCCTAATTTCAAACGAGACACCTTTATGGAAAGGTACAGAATCGCTGAAACAACAAAAATGTTAAGATTAAACGAAAAATAATTTTTTGTGAAAAACGAGCCATCTGCCCAGTAAATGAACAATTTTGCTTCCGAGTCTACCAAGGTAGCGGAAGCTTTGTTTTCACTTTTCAAGGATGAAAAAAAAAGTTCTCCAAAATCAAAATTTTCACTCGCGTTTTGTGTTTTAGACCTTTCTGAACAATTTTGGTTCCGTGTCTGTGTGTATGTCATGAAATCCTTGTAACGCGCATAACTATACGAACTTATTGTCCGATTTTTATGAAATTTTCAGGGATTGTGCGGGTTGGTGTGTAGACGGTCCCCTATGAAAATCATCATCCTCGGACTGATAGTAGTCGCTGCGCATGCGCAAACGTGAATTTCCTTGTAACGGCCCTAACTTTCACATTTTCTACCCGATTTCGATGACATTTTTAGGGATTACGCGGATTAGGTTGTAGATGGTCCCCAATGAAAATCAAGGCCTTAAAATTTACAGAAGCCTCTGCGCATGCGCATACGTAAAATCCTTGTAACAGCCGTTACATTTACAATTTTCATCCGAATTCGTTGAAATTTTCTAGGATTGTCCAGATTAGCGTGTAGATGGTCCCCTATGAGGGTAGTGGAAGGTACTTAGAGATTGGTGTTTTGAGATTAGCATGTATGCATCGGATCATCTATATAATAGGGATACGGTTACGAGGAAGCTATGTGCCACACCCTCTTGGCAGACGTTTTTTGGTTGCCTTTGTGTGAGCCCCAGCTCCAGCTTACATTAAATGTAAGCTGGAGCTGGGGCTTCATACAAATTTTGTATGAAGGGTCTGAGGGACACGGTGGTTTTCTGAAACTAGGAATCAAAGTACGGACGTTAGACACACGGGCAGCAATTTGAGATACGTTCGACACACGGGCTCTTGAAAAACCAGTTTTACGTAAGACACACTGGTCTTGGCTGCTAATGTTTGCTGTTTCCACTGATTTTAGCCAACTATAAACCTTCGTCTGGATCTCTAACAGTTTGGCCAAAATTTGCTGAGAATTCTGTGGTATATCCAAAACCCACCCACAATATACGTCACTGACTTCGTCCGGGTTCAAGTAGGACATTTTTCAAATGGTGAGATTGGCGAGAAGAGAACTGGCTCAATTGCGAAATATCAATGTTTTGAGCCTGTGTGTCCCAAGTCATTGGGCCCCGATAGGGGGCCGATAGGCCGATAGTGGGCCCCTAGTAGGGCCCTTCTGATTTTTCTTTAATCCATGTGTCATCATCGGTCTCTGTTCATTTTCTCTCGCCGTGTGTCTATTGTCAGTACAAGTCTTGTTCTTTAGGTTATTTAGGTTCAGTTGTCATTCACTTGATGGGTGACCCTAAATTCTCATTAACCTTTCTATCACACATAATAGTTTTGCCCAAATAATTGTTTTTTTTTTAAATTTATATTATTTTCAATAATGAACCTTTGGAATCGAGTTATTAGCGAATTTTCAAGGAAAATGAAGCTATTGCAATGGCCTCAAAATTTTTAGAATCGACTTTTTCGAAAAATGTTTACACTGAAATCCGTTTTGGAACATTCTGAAACGATCCCCAAAGTTTTTCCAAAAATCATATGTAAAAAAAAAAAAAAAAAAAAAACAAGGAAGTTTTCTCCGTTTTTCGTGGTTATTACTTTCACAATCATGGTAATATATGGTATATTCGGATTCAGCACAAAATTTCTGATATCAATGCGTTTTTCAAAAATGAAAATTGTCCAAAAATAAGAAAATTATCTATTTTTTATATATATAATGAAGACGTGCGTATATTTGTTGTACCCAAAAATGCAGTAGCCGTGTGGGTACTCTATGAGTTTGTGGAGACGAGTAGAACGTGAATATGGACTCCTAACATCTTCAAAGCATACCCGGTATATACAGTATGTTGGTATGCTATAATAAAAATCGAAAAAAACAAGAATCGTGTAAAAAAAAACTTTCTAAAAGAAATTGCAACACCATTGTTCCTTTTCTTAACCATACCTTCAACTGAATGATTTCTTTGAAAATTCGCTCATTATTTCATGCTGCATGAATGGACTTTTTTTTTTGCTTCCGAGTCTACTATGATACTTAGCATTCAAGGTTCCTCTATTCAAGGTTGAAAAAAAAACAGGCCTTTCTGAACAATTTTGGTTGTCTGTATGTGTGTCTGTGATGAAATCTTTGTACCGACATAACTATACGAAGTTATCGTCCGATTTCGGTGAAATTTTCAAGGACTGTGCGGATTGGCGTGTAGATGGTTCCCTATGAAAATCATCACCCCCGGTCTGATAGAAGCTGCTGCACATGCGCAAAAGTGAGTTTCCATAACCTACCTATATATTTTTCGTCCGATTTCGAAGAAATTTTCAGGAACTGTACGAATAGGGTGTGCGCCTTGGTAGGAAAAACTGTTTATTGTCAATTTTAATCTAAGGTAGACCTCATTCTGAGAATTTCGGTACCAACTGCGACCTTCTGGCATGTGTAAATCTTTTCCTATGAATTTTTAAAGTTTCGACCGTTTATGACGTCACAGTGGGCTGGGGGAGGGGTCCCGCTCAGGCGAGAGGGGCGCGTGACGTCATAAACGGTCGAAACTTTGAAAAATCATAGAAACAGATCTACTCACGCCAGAAGGTCTCGGTTGGTGCCAAAATTCTCAGGATGTAGTCCACTTTCGATTAAAAATCTAAAAAAAAATCAAGGTGCACCCCCCATTGGTGTAGAAGGCCCCCTATTGGGGTAGTGCAAGGCACTTAGTGGTCGATGTTTTGAGACTAGCTGCTTTGCATCGGATCATCTTTACGATTGGGTCAAAATTTCATGGTTTACATTGGTTTGGTACATAGACTTTGATAAACGAATAAAACATTTTCCGTCCGTCCGCCGTACGCGGCACTTCCCTTAGTTACCATGGACCGATTTTGATGAAATTTCATAAATGGGCTCCATTTAGGGTCCAGTTGTGCCGCGAAGCTTTTGGTTGATGTCAGTCATTTCTAAGCTCATAGCTCGAAAATAAGTCTACCCATCAGGGGAAATAGTTTTCAAAGAAGCACCGAAACGAATTTCGACCGCACACCTGTGGAATCCCGACGGGGCAGTTCTTCTTGATAAACAGCAACCCTTTCTCCACGTGATCCTCGAATAAGGATATCAGAGTATTGTACAAGAAGTCGGTGAAATGTTCCTTGACTTTGAAACTTTGGGCCCAACTGATGACGAAGGGCATCCATTTCAATTCCTCCGGGTCGATGTAAACCATTCCACAGCGGGAGACGGTCGCGGGCGAAGCTTGCGAGAGGTCTTGCACTTCGAACACCATGTGAACCTGATTTGATACGAAAGATTGTACAATTAATTTAGATACACATAAATCATTATGTACAGAAGTACGAAGTGTTATATTACTCTAGCGTATTTGGTAAAGGCATGTTAATTTGAAATGAATCTTATTCCTATTTGAATAAACACCAATCATGAATTGCTGCATAAAATTGTGGGACCTCCTTCTAAAAAACAACATTTCTGTTAATAGATGCATCCTTACAAAGAGATTTTGTACTCCGAATACCTATCCAAGTTTCCTATCACTTTCCTAGTACCAATTCTCATACAACACTCGATTTCGAAAAAAGAGCAACAACTTAGCGAGTGAACATCAGTGACTCAGCAGTGACCGAGCTCGTCATGCGAGAGGCAAGAGTAGCCAACCAGCTCCACCCAAAAACAAGGGACCACTCCACCCAAAAAAAAAAAGTCTGCCAAGTGGGTGTGGCACATAGCTTCATCGTATCCATAACCCGATTATATAGATGATCCGATGCATAGTAGTTACTCTCAAAACACCAATCTCTAAGTACCATTCACTACTCTCATAGGGGACCATCTACACGCTAATCTGGACAATCCTAGAAAATTTCATCAAATTCGAATGAAAAATGTAAATGTTATGGCTGTTACAAGGATTTTACGTATGCGCATGCGCAGAGGCTTCTGTAAATTTTAAGGCCTTGATTTTCATAGGGACCATCTACGACCTAATCCACATAATCCCTGAAAATTTCATCGAAATCGGGTAGAAAATGTGGAAGTTATGGCCGTTACAAGGAAATTCACGTTTGCGCATGCGCAGTGGCTACTATCAGTACGAAGGTGGTGATTTTCATAGGGGACCATCTAAATACTAATCTGTAACATCCCTGAAAATTTCATTAAAATCGGATGGAAAATGTAGAAATTATGGCTGTTACAAGGAATTCACGTTTACGCATGCGCAGTAGAGCTACTATCAGTCCGGGATGATGATTTTCATAGGGGACCGTCTACACACCAACCCGCACAATCCCTGAAAATTGCATAGAAATCGGACAATAAAGTCGTATAGTTATGCCCGTTACAAGGAATTCATGACATACACACAGACGGACAGACAGACAGAACTGGGACCAAAATTGTTCAGAAAGGTCTAAAACGCAAAACGCGAGTGAAAATTTCGATTTTGGAGAACTTTTTTTTTCGTCTTTGAAAAGTGAAAACAAAGCTTCCGCTACCTTGGTAGACTCGGAAGCAAAAAAAAAAAAAAAAAAAAAAAAAAACGCTGCAAATCATTGCCCAAAGGTTTATTATTTTCTGTATAGATCACCCTTCTGTATAGATCACCCTTCTGTATAGATCCCTCCCTACCAACCGTAGGTACCTACTAGGGCATTTTTGAAAATTTCAACCCTTCATTTCCATTTGGTTTGTGGTTGGGGTTAAAATTATCAAAAATGCCCTAGTAGGTAGTAGGTGTCGCGAAAGCGAGATTTATTTATTAATTATGATTTCATTTGGCATCAAAATTTATTATTTCAGAGTTTAATTTCGTCATGTGATATGTAGGCCCTAAATTAGTGTTCATGTGATGAGGTATGTTTTGAGATTGTTGTATGGTTGCAATTGTAAGAAAAAAGTTGATTGAGCTTTATAAAAGCAAAAAAGTTAAAGAGAGAAGAAAAGTGTTTTCTATTGTAAATATACGATAGTAGGTAGTACCTACCAGTACCTACTAGGTACCTATGGTTGGTTTCTATACAGAAGGGTGATCTATACAGAAAATAATAAACCTTTGGGCAATAATTTGCAGCGTGTTATTAGATTTTTGGATTCTAAGTACTTTGAAACGCAAATCAACAAATTTTGAGGGGGGGGTTGAAAAAACTTTCCAAAAGTCGATTCCAAAGGTTCATTATTGAAAATAATAAACCAAAATCTACTTAAGTAGGTATCAGGGTTAAAAAAATAATTTAAAAAATCGGTCCTTCGGGCCTCGGCAGGCTTACTGTATGGAGCCTTTGGCTAAAATTCAAGGAACATGGAACATGCTTTAGATGCGCTTTGGTGGAGTAGGGATAGGGTGGACCCCCGCGTGACACTCGCCCGTCACCCTCCCTCCTGTGAGACAAGGCTAAAGCATGTTCCATGCAAAAAAATATATGAAACAACATCGGCATACCCAAGGTGTAAGTTTGATTCTCTCAGAATTAGATAAACATAGGAGTTTGTTGTCATCCAGGACAGTGTTCATGTTTTCAATCCAAACTGCATCAACAGGTCCATCACAAACTACCCATTGGTGTCTTTCTTCTGTGCACTGAAAAAAAGGTAGTTTTGGTAGAAATTCGACAATACTATGAAGAGGTTCCAAATTTTTGGTTTTCATGAAGAGTCAAATTTTTGAGATTAATCGATCAATATGGTAGGCTTACATTGACAGATGTTCTGACAAAGATGCCCAGCAATCCATCACGCCATTCCATAGACTGAAGGTTCACTTCTCCGTACAGTTCGCCCATTGTGACAGATTTGGGGTTCAAAGTGTAGGACGTGACTGGTCTGAATAGAGGATCTTCGACACCTATTGCGTGAAGTCGAGTCAAAGTGTTCTTCAATACCTGAGTCAAATCAATTCAAGTGGTTAACTCTTAGAATCACACAGGATCCTAATTGATGAATTCGTCGTAACCTACAAGTTGAGCGCAGCACAAACAGTTGATTTTCAAGTTCACAATGATGAAATATTTCTGGTTTGAAAAAGTTTGGAGAATTTACGTTGAGAACTGTCGTCTTTCCACCTCCAGTTGGTCCGACGGTCATCACTCCCCAGCGCACCACCATAGTCTCGTAGAGCTGAATAGTCTTCACGAATGAGACGGGCACCGGTTGAAGTTTCATTTCCTTCAGGACGAACTCTATTGCTTTTTGGAATTCCCCGTAGTCATGCGAAGGAAGGACTACGCCCGGAAACAAATCACCGAGGATTCCCTGAATGGAAACATTACATCAGAAATGCCAAGGTTTTTTTTATTGTTGGTTTTAAATTTCATAAATAAGTTTAATTTTCAGATATTGATGTGTACATTAACTCGCAGAACGTTGTCTCTGACAAAGCTCCAAGAAGAATGGACTTTTAACCCTTAATTTCCCACTTTTTCACAAAATTTGTTATATCGGATTTATACAATTAAATTTAGATGTATTTAACAATTGATCTCTGACGAGGAAACCCAACTAATAACCTACATGGTGAGAAATGAGGATAGTAGGAACCTCGAAGGCCGTATTACTGTTGGTTGGAATGTCAAGGTAGCCAACGGCTATCAGTTTAGGCTAAAAAGTGGATAAACTGTTGCAGTTAAAAATCGGGTGTCCAAAAAGATACCTCAGGATATTAAGGGTTAAGAACTTTCAGATCTCAACTCTTTATGCAGAGACCTGACGCTGAAGGAGCGCAAGAAGGCTCTCACTCAACCCGCGTCAGCAACAACAAATTTTGGATGCTCTGAACTCTGCACGGTTGGAGACGAAGCAACGCATAGGTACAGGTCTAAGAATTGTGCTGCAGAATTACAGGCCAAGCCTCGAACAAGAACAATATGCTGAGGTCAATGCCACCCATGCAAAGACATGATATGTCAGTAGTGGGATTCTGGAAGTAATGCACTACCGAATGATAATAAGTGGAAGCAGGTTGCTCCATCGGTTTATAAACTCGGTTTTTTGTCATATTTTGTCATCTTCTGAGTCTACCAAGGTTTTGCTTCCGAGTCTACCAAGGTAGCGGAAGCTTTGTTTTCACTTTTCAAGGTCGAAAAAAAAAAGTTCTCCAAAATCAAAATTTTCACTCGCGTTTTGCGTTTTAGACCTTTCTGAACAATTTTGGTTCAGTGTCTGTGTGTCTGTGTGTCTGTCTGTCTGTCATGAATTCCTTGTAACGCGCATAACTATACGAAGTTATAGTCCGATTTCAATGAAATTTTCAGGGATTGTGCGGGTTGGTGTGTAGACGGTCCCCTATGAAAATCATCATCCCCGGACTGATTGAAGCGACTGCGCATGCGCAAACGTGAATTCCTTGTAACGGCCATAACTTCTACATTTCCCATCCGATTTCAATGAAATTTTCAGGGATTGTGCGGGTTGGTGTGTGGACGGTCCCCTATGAAAATCATCATCCCCGGACTGATAGAAGCGACTGCGCATGCGCAAACGTGAATTCCTTGTAACGGCCATAACTTCCACAATCTCAATCCGGTTTCAATGAAATTTTCAGGGATGTTACAGATTAGTATTTAGATGGTCCCCTATGAAAATCGCCACCTTCGGACCGACAGTAGCCACTGGGCATGCGCAAACGTGAATTTCCTTGTAACGGCCATAATTTCCACTTTTTCTACCCGATTTCGATGAAATTTTCAGGGATTATGCGGGTTGGTGTGTAGACGGTCCCCTATGAAAATCACCACCTTCGGACTGATAGTAGCCACTGCGCATGCGCAAACGTGAATTTCCTTGTAACGGCCATAAATTCTACATTTTCCATCCGACTTCAATGAAATTTTCAGGGATGTTACAGATTAGTATTTAGATGGTCCCCTATGAAAATCGCCACCTTCGGACTGATAGTAGCCACTGCGCATGCGCAAACGTGAATTTCCTTGTACCGGCCATAACTTCTACATTTTCCATCCGATTTCAATGAAATTTTCAGGGATGTTACAGATTAGTATTTAGATGGACCCCTATGAAAATCACTACCTTCGGAATGACAGTAGCCACTGCGCATGCGCAAACGTGAATTTCCTAGTAACAGCCATAACTTCCACATTTTCTACCCGATTTCGATGGCATTTTCAGGGATTATGCGGATTATTTTGTAGATGGTCCCCAATGAAAATCAAGGCCTTAAAATTTACAGAAGCCTCTGCTCATGCGCATACGTAAAATTCTTGTAACAGCCATAGCATTTACATTTTTCATCCGAATTTGATGAAATTTTCTAGGATTGACCAGATTAGCGTGTAGATGGTCCACTATGAGAGTAGTGAATGGTACTTAGAGATTGGTGTTTTGAGATTAACTACTATGCATCGGATCATCAATATAATCGGGTTATGGATACGAGGAAGCTATGTGCCACACCCACTTGGCAGACGTTTTTAAAATGAATTTTATCAGTGGTGCGAATGCATTTATTGAGTGGATGAGTGAATGAATTGGTGTCTCCTATCCTGTTGGTCGGTGGTTGCCCTATCGGTCCCGGGGGCGGCTCTCTTGTGTTCTTTTCCCTGTTGGGAGGGGCGTTTGCATGTCCTGTGGGGGAGGCGGCTGGTCACTCGCCTGGCAGTCGCTTCTCTCGTGGTGGTTCTTATGCGGGGAGCCGTCACGGTGGGTGGGGCCTGGGGCCGGTCGGGGGGGGGGGACTCTCTCCTGTGCTCTCTTCACCCACTTCTACTACATTGACGTTTGTGATGCCTTGATTAAGGATATACGAAATAAACTTTTCGAATTTGAATTTGAACCACGATTGAGGAAGTCTAATTTTTTATGATTAAAATTTTTATGACGAGAACGAGGAAGTGCAAAGAACAAACAAATAAGGTATAATCAACAAAATCCACATC
Source organism: Apolygus lucorum (assembly GCA_009739505.2). Classification (NCBI taxonomy): domain Eukaryota; kingdom Metazoa; phylum Arthropoda; class Insecta; order Hemiptera; family Miridae; genus Apolygus; species Apolygus lucorum. The sequence goes on along the minus strand of CM019181.2, from coordinate 4,905,758 downwards.
GCTAGAATGGAAAATTTACCGTTTGTCTCAAAAAATGATAATTTTCTTAACATTCCGCTTGACGAATAAACCACACTAGAATCAACGGCCGTTAGGGGGTTTAATGAACCGGTTCCCATGAGATCACCGAAGTTGAGGGAACCCCGCGTCCCCACACAGTAGTTTCCCGTATTTTCACGTTTTCTTTGTGTGTTCATTTTTTTCCTCTCCAGAAATTTCAAAATTCATTTAAGTAATGATAAATACTTCATACATACGGGCCAAAATGTCCAAAAAATAAAAACGTTAAAAAATAGAATATTAAAATTTTGGTGAAATTTTTGTTTTGGATAAAAACCTATTTTTATGTGGCACTGTAGGGGACTAAAACCTCTGTAACTTCAAAGATGACAATTCAAACTTGAAGAATAACGGAGGAGACGTGAAGACAAGTTTACTTGATTTTGGAAGAAGGGGGCTAGAAGGGGGCTCTGGTTTCATGCGCTATCTGTGGGCGAGAGCTAAATTACATCGCATCTCTGCCCCACCAAGAATCGGCATCAAGGGGGTTGGTGACAGACGTCTGGATTGGTGACCGCTCGAGGGTATTGATAATTTTTTGAGCTGGACTGTCGGTGAACCCCGCTCCACTTAAGGGGGTGAGGCTATAAGCAGCTATGAGCGAAATCATCAGAACCAATTCTGATCTTTCCTTTAGAAGACAGCTGATGACGTCCTCAACTCTAGGAATGGCAGAAGGGCGAAAAGTCAACCTGAAATGGTTGTTTACTTTCCTTTACTTTACTCTACCAAATTAGAAAAAGCTGTATAGGTTTGAACTTAGAACTTGGATCTGAGCTAATGTAACCGTTGTCTTACCCAGAACAATATGACGTCATCAGCCAGGAATTTGGGCAGATTGGAGTCCTTCAGTGCTCTGATCAGCACCACGTCTTCCTTCTTGTCTGGGTTTTGCCTTTTGAGAGAACCGGCCATCACCAGTACACTTTTCACTGCCCTAAAAAAACAAAAATCAATTTTCATCGATAAGGTCTTTCTTGCATTACATTTGAGCAATCAGATCAAAATGTCATTATACAGGGTGTCTACCATTTGGATGGACCAAAGTTCAAGGAGCGATTCTACAACTAATTTGCAACAAAAAATGTCTCATAGCAATTTTTTCTTAACCCACTCAAAATTCTTTTTTTTCCACTTTAAAGTTTTTATTCGTATTTTCAACCTTGCAGCACTAAAATGGTCATAATCCCCTTATTTCTCATGCTACTTCAAATCTGAGTACACCGTTGGACAGAGCGTTAAATTTCCTATCCATTTAGTGGAAAACCCAGTTTCTTAAAGCCATTTGTAAAAGCAAAAAATTAATCAAAGTCAAAATTTATAATTTTTTTCGAAAATCGACATAATTCAGGCTAACGATTCTCCTGTTAAAAATACCGCTATCGTGGTGCACTCGACGGGAAAAACTACCCCAAGATCTCACCTTTCCAACGATATGTCATTTTCAAGGTCCAAGAGGAAAGTTTCTTTGAAAAAATTGAGTTTTATACGAAAAAACGTGCTTCTTTAGGCATATTCCGCTAGAGAGTCGACCAAGTATTATTGCCTTCACTTTTCAAGGATTGCAATAAAAAGTCCACCAAATTACATTTCCACTCGTATTTTACGTTTTGGACCTTCCTGAACAATTTTGGTACCGTGTCTGTCCATCTGACAGTCGGTCTGTCTGTCTGAAAGTCCTTGTGATGGCAAAAGCAATACGAAGCTACTGTCCGATTTCGATGTAATTTTCGGCGATGTTCTCCATGTAAATCAAAGTCAACGCATTAAATTTTCAAAATCAAATTCAAAAATCTCAATTTTTTTTAGAATTAACTACCATTTTTTAGGTTTATTAGAGACATTTTTTGTTGCAAATTAGTTGTAGAATCGATCCTTGAAGTTTGGTCCATCCAAATGGTAGACACCCTGTATACGTCCATTTAAAATAAAAAACATTGTTGTTGAAAATTACTGAAAGTTTAAGAAAAATCGAGTTATTCGGTTGTGAGAAATTGTAGTGTGAGCAAACACAACTATTGGTCCGATTGAGATTAAATTAATAGAAAACCGTCTTAAAACATACAAGAAAAATTTCATCAAAATCAGTCGACCCTTTTCTGATGTTATTTCAAGGACTGCACAACAGGAGGCAATTTTGTAGTACACTGGCCCGAGAAAAGATTGATTTGGAACAATCAAGTATTGTTTTTGAAGTAAAATACTTGAGGAGAAGAACCTATTTAACTCAAGCCAGGAATCAATCCGGCCTGTAGTGGTTATTAGTTTGTTAGTTAATCAAGTGACAAAAGTCTTACGACTATCCGTTACTCTGTTTGCATTCACTGACCTCATACCAAAATCGTAGTGATCCTGATGAGACAGCTGTTCGCTGCACAATTTATACATGTTCACCATCTTCTGGGCGAGTACTTTCGACGTTTCGAATCCTTCCGAGTACAGCGTGACCTCCGCTATGAGGCCGTAGTCAGGCACCATCATGGCCATCGGGCGAAACAGCGACTTGAGATTGTCCGGAAGCTCAGTTCGGCCCGCATAGCCCGGATTCATCGTTATGAAAGCGGCGCATGACGGCACCAATTTGATTTCTCGACCTTCAAACATGAATCTGAAAAATCAACAAAATATAAATTAAACAGAGCTGTTTTTACGAGTATTCTTTTTTTCGTTTTGGATGGGAAGTTTTGCCAATTAATCGAGAAACGTTGAGGCAATTCCTACATATCAGCAGATTTCTTACCCGTAGGTAATTTCTAATAGTACCTATTGTAAGAGTTTTGAAGGTTAACCTTTTGACTTTGGCTGCTTTAGCGTTCCGAATGGTGATGAGCTGTTGAGCTATCACAGAAAGAACTTCTATGTCAATTCTGTTGAACTCATCGAAGCAGCACCAGGCCCCCGATTGAGCGAGCCCGGAGAAAAATCTGCCCATTATCTGCGAATTTAAATCAATGGAACTTTCATTAAATGAGCAGTTTCCGAATAGGTAAACTAGTCTAGAGGAAACTGGACTAAAAATGGTGGTGGCTACAGGGTTTGGATCAGTTTATTCACTGTGGGTTTGGTAGTCATTTGTTGATTTAACGATTTATAATTGGAAAAGAAAACTTTCCACTACAATCGATGGTATTGTACATATTTACATCACAATATTGTATCATCACTTTCAGCAGTCATGTCCATCTGGCTGCTTCGTTTCAAGACCGAAATCCGACCTCGGACATTGAGGTGAGGGACAATGTTGAATCACCTTGCTCCAGAGATGATGGATGGAGGATTGTGAGTCTTCTCGCTATGCCATCAGCCGACGCTTTTCCTCCGCATGGGGTCTAAGTTCAGCTCCAAGTCCCACGGGGCCCGATTGCTCGAGCCGTGGCGTGCTGTCGAGTAGCCCTAGCCCTGAATACAGACCAGATAAACGTTCCTCCTGTCAGGACTCGGATGGTCATCCACTTCAGGATGAACAGTGAGTATGAATGTCTTTAAGGAGTCCTTTAATGACAGTCCTTTAAGGAGTCCTTGAATGAGTCAGTTTAAGGAGTCCTGTGAAAATCCCAATGGTCTCTCCCCTGGTTGCAAGCAACCAGAGAAAGCCACTCCGGAGAGCCGATTGTTCACAAAATCAGTGTCCCGGCTTAATAGCAGGTCCCTGTTATGACTTACAGGTAGAGGCGCACGTTCTAGCTCGTACTTCCATCAATGCAGGTCGGCGCCCGAGTTTTTGACAATTCACAAAACTCACATGCCTGGATCCATGCCCCAGGGCCAAAGCTGGCCCTGGTTCAAGGAACCCTACCCAGAGACTGCAGAAGAGGACTGCAGCCCTGGGTGATTTTAAACAGTGGGTAACCAACCTGAATCACATCCATGGCTGACTTGCTGTGCTATATCCCACACCAGGTAATAGTTGCCCCAATACCCTTATTTGATTTCGCTGTATGTTGGCAAGTGCTGCTGCAGCCTCTAATAGGGCGTCAACTATTAACTTCGCCGCATTGATCCCTGCGAGTTCATTTACTGTGGTTTTTGCAGTTGTTGAGTCATATTTTGGGTTGAGGGTGAGGAAATGATGTGCCAATCCTCTAATGGGGAATTTGCCTCACATTTTTTTATTTTTTTTTTCGAATGAGGGTTTATTTTTATGGAATAAAACCATAGTGAGCTGCTCGAAAACGCATCCAAAAAATTTAGAGAATTTAAGGAAGATGGAAATTTTAAATGTGGTGGCAATGTGTAAGAGGCAGCCATGTTTGAAACGTGACGGATATTCTACCAATCTGACTTCAAAGGAGGTTCTGTGTCGCTTACCACAGAAGCGGAACATACGCGAACTTTTACCTTCCGAGTAGTGCGCACAAGAGTGCGCCACGAACTGGCAGGAAGAACCCAGACACAAAATTGACCAAAAGAAACAGTATTACTCACTTTTTTACAATACGAATCTATCTACTAGTTTATCAAGCATTATTATTCTTCATCTTCTCTTATTTAGTTTCAAGATTTGAATCACATTATTCGAGTAGCCATTTCACTGGATCGTTTTGTGTGGCGTGCTAGAACTCTGTCTGTTGTCGTTGCTTTCGCGTCGTTTTTTTTTTTTCCGTATGACGTCAACAATACTCCTCGATTTTCGCGGTGTTTTGTAACAGAGGTTCACTTGTTTAGTCATTTTCTCCTACGGTAATTTTTTTCCGTTGGTTATTCCTAGTGTTAAACGTTATTCTAGGGCCCTATTATAGGATTTGCCTTGAAATTCCAGAATCTAAAATTGAGGCAAATTCCCCATTCTTCAAATCCCAGCACTTTCTTCTTGGTTTATTATTTTCAATAATGAACCTTTGGAATCGACCAAGAAAAAAAAAATTTCACACCCCCTCAAAATTTGTTGGTTTACGTTTCAAGGTACGTAGAATCCAAAAAGTCGAATAAAAATTTGACCGTCCGTCCGCCGTACGCGGCACTTTTGCCACTTAGCATTGACCGATTTTGATGAAATTTGGTATGTAGGCTCCATTTGGGGTCGAGTTGTGCCCCGAAGATTTTGGTTGATGTAGGTCACTTCTAAGGGTTCAAAAATAAATTTTGAAATTTTGAAAACGCCCTAACTCAAAAAATGTCGACATAAAGGTATTGTTTTTCCTTCAATTTAAGATTCTATAGAATTTTTTGAGACCACGCGGAGCTCTGTAGGACAAACCGTTCGCTCCCTACGAGAATTTACGGGTTTTACGTACGATAAATCAGAAACACGAGTGTGAATCGCAGAAGAGGCCTAATCTCCGTTCAAACTGACCGAAATGAGATCGATGTTTTTCTTCATGTTGGATGGTGGGTGGCTTTGTAGACGAGTGATCCATATAGAAAAATAATAAACCATTGTGTAATAATTATTATCTACGTACCGTATTGGAGAATCCGTCGTGACCAGCAAGTCGAGTACAGGAGGCGAGCGCTTTCGATGTAAGGGCATCATCTTCAGGCCGTCGAGAGAGTACTGAAGTTTGTCAGTCCGTCGTTCTTTTTATATACCTGTCGTTATATTTATAGTCTGGGTGAAAGGGAGGTAGGTAAAAGGATTAGAAAGGAAAGGGGACCACCTAGTAACGAGACCATGTGGTGAAAGGTTGTTTGTCTAGAAGACCACGTGGTCTTCTATTCTAAACTATGAATATAATATATTCATTGATAATATTATTTCATTATTATATAATATTATTCATTGATAATATTATTATCAACTAGCTTACATAACTAACTTATTGCTATAATTATTAACTTATATCTATATCTATTTCTAACTTAATTTTTTTTCAAATTTTTATTTTTGGTTAGTTGATTATTTTTATTTATTGTTTGAAATTATGATATCCTAGGTCGTTTGGTTGTCTGGAAGTTAGTGGAGTCGTGAGGGTGCTGTTTGCGTTTGTAAGGAGATATGGTAGTGTGTTCTGTTCGTTGTCTTTTGTTGTTCAGGTTGTCAGTAAATCCGTCTGTGGGTGTTTTTCGTTTTTGAATGAGTTAGTCCAGTGGTTTGAATATAGTGTCTGAGGTGGTGTTGAGTAGGTTTTTGTTTATTATACGTCAAATTTACGTAGTTTGTATATTTCCATGTTTTCAAGTAAGTTCAGTCGTCGTCCTTTCTGTTGTGGGTGGGGGAGTGTCATGCAGTTTTTTATGTCGGATAATTCATGTCCATGGTCGTATACGTGATTTGCGTAGCTGTACTCGACTTGCTGGTTACGACGGATTCTCCAATACGGTACGTAGATAATAATTGTATTCTTATAACTGGCGGAACTAACCCCATTCATTTAATACCATTGTGTAATAATTTGCAGCGTTTTATCCCAAAATCTCTTCAAGGTTGTATTTTCATTATACAGGCATTTCCTTTTCATTTTTGTTTTTGTAGGGTAGTGTATCTTCATTTAGTTCTATATAGTATGCTGGTGCTGGTACTTAGTTTCATTATAAGATAATACACTATTATGGTTCCTCTTCATTCTTGTTTATATAAGTTAGTTCATCCTCAATTACCTTCATGTGGCATGCTGGTACCCAATTTTTCTTATTTGTAAGGTTCATTGGTTTATTTGCAGTTTCAATAGGACCTTGTTACAATAGCTTCAATTATGTAGTTTTATGTTAAAAAAAACTATAAATGAGTATGTCTTGGGTTTTAAAAAAATTATAAAACCCTGGAGATGTTTTGGAATAAAAACTAAAGTGCTCATTTATTCACGGCAGAGGAGGATTGTCTCAAGCAAACATCAATGAAGTGTCCCAAATTACTGTTTTAAGCCATTGGATCACTTTGGACCAGTTTCCATACTACATAACGTGTTGAGGAGCAGTTGAAACTCACCTTGTAATCAAGTCCGTCGGAGCAGTTGAACACCACGCACATCACTGCCAAAGATTTCGCCAAATCCTTAGTTGTTTCCGTTTTACCCGTCCCAGCGGGTCCTGCTGGTGCTCCACCTTTCAACATACGATCATCGTCATACCATAAATGTGTAATTTTCTCCCTTCCATACTACATGTCACAATTATTTGTTTGTCTAAAAATCACGTTTTTTTGAAAATTGAATCTTTAGTATAATAATGACTAACATTGTTTTTGTTCAATCAAAATAATTTTCTTTAAGTATTTAATTAAAAACACAAACAATTAAGTTTATAGAGACAATCTAGCTGCTGCTTTCAACTCACTTGCCAAACGTACCTTCCACTCACTGCAGTTCTGCTCTTCCTTATCACTATTTCACTCACAGCTCTCTTAATAACTCTTCCAGGTACTCACTCAGTCATCAAACCATTGAGGGAGATGAAACACTACCCAAGTCTTGGATGAGCTTGTGGGATTGAGCTGATGAGCTGTAGACAGGATAAGACTATAATTCAATGTCTAGGATGGGGCTAAACCCACTTTGCAGCTGAAATAATATCTTATCATGAACTAAAGAGTCCAGTAAACTAGACCAAAACTTTGGGACTAACTCTTTTTCCCCTTACAAAGTGATTTAATTGGTTTCTGAGGATCCAAAGTTTCTGAATTGCTTCGAGAGTGGAGATGTTTCACCAAAATCTCTTCAGATCAACCCAATCCTGATCTGATGTATTCGGAAGCTCCCAAGCCACCATCCGACGACTAATTTAACTCTTAGATAGACTTCTCCTCCAGCAAGGTGACAATAATTGCTGGATGTTCTACCAGTGCACCGTCTGTTCACCCCTCATCCATTCTCACCAAGCATTTTGATGTGTCCCAACGACGTTTGCATTACCTTCTACTCTCGAGAACCTGAAAATCGCTCAGGCAGCACAACATCCCATTCCCAACGACTCTTCATCTCCCTCTTCTATAACCAACTATACACTCGTTACACTCTTTCCTTCAACCAGCTTCGTTCCTCAAAAAACACAATCACTTGCATCCACTAACATGCTTATCAACTTACAAATAATAATTCGGTTGTTGCATTAATATTTAATAAGTTTAAGAATTCTTTTGTTACCTAAATCCAGTTGGAGTGCGCCCATCAGGCACAAATAGCACTTGTCAGTCAAAGGTGTGATGACGAGTCTAGGAGTCGCTCCGAGATATTCGTAGCCGTAGATGTGCCTCGCTGTAGCCATGCAGGCTACACAGTTGTCTATCTTTTTCTCCCAGTAGTATCTCAACTGCTTCACCCATTCAAAATTCGAGCTAAATCACAATAAATAAATGTATTAAGATTTTTACAAAAAAATTAGTTCTTGTCTTAGTTTCATTGAGCTCACGGGAAAGTCCATTAGATTAGTTCGTTTTGCGGTATTTGAAAGCACTCATTTATCTTCAGAAAATTGTCATTATTGGGTAGAAAAACTCAACTTTTCTCAATAATTTCGATCGCATTATTCTCAATGAGGTTTAATTCACTACGTTATCATTTCATTCATCTCACATTATATCACTACCCGTTTTCATAATATTATAAATGACCAGTGGAACAAGAAGTTGCTATATTCGAACCTTGGGACACCACTTTTAGGTCGTTCAATGAGATTAAGCTCGATTTTACTGTTCAAAATGCCACAATCTGAGAAATTTCATAATAAAACGCAAAATGTTTCATCGTCAATTAAATTTTTTTCAGTCAATATGAAAACATTTCACTAACTTTCTTAACTTCAACTAATTTCATACAATAATAAGTTTACTTAAAGTTGTCCTAACCAATTTTTATAAGTTAGAGACCATTGGATCGTAACTATGAAATTGGATGACAGATGGTGCAAACAATTATGAAATCGGTTGGAAAAATTGAAAGACAAATAGAAAAGTGATGAATTTTACTGGAATATTTTATTAAAAAACTATCTAAAATCTTATTGTGTAAAAAATTCTTCCAAGTGGGTGTGGCACGTAGCTTCTTTCTATGGGTGATCCGATGCGTAGTAGCTGATCTCAAAAAATTGATCTTAAGTACCTTGCACTACCCTCATAGGGGACCATCTACGCGGCAACTCACGCAATCCTTGAAAATGTCATCAAATTCGGATGAAAGATGTAGAAGTTACGGCTGTTACAAGGATTGATAAGTTTGCGCATGAACAGACGCTACTATTGATCCGGCGATGATGATTTTCATAGGGGACCATCAACATGTCAACCCGCACAAACCCTGAAAATTTCCTCGAAATAGGATGGAAAATGTAGAAGTTATGGCTGTTACAAGGAATTCACGTTTACGCATGCGCAGCATCTACTATTAGTTTGGGGGAGATGATTTTCATAGGGGACCATTTACTCGGCAACCCACACAATCCTAGAAATTTTCATCAAATTCGGATGAATAATGTAAGTGTTATGGCTGTTAAAAGGATTTTATGTTTGCGCATGCGCAGAGGCTACTGTCAATTTTAAGGGGCCTTGATTTTCATTGGGAACCATCAACAACCTAATCCACATAATCCCTGAAAATTTCATCGAAATCGGACAAAAAATGTGGAAGTTATGGCTGTTACAAGGAATTCACGTTCGCGCATGCGCAGCGGCTATCAGTCCGGGGGTGATGATTTTCTTAGGGGACCGTCTACACGCCAACCCTCACAATTCCTGAAAATTTCATCGAAATCGGACAATAAATTCGTAGTTATGCCGGTAACATGGATATCATGAGAGACACATAGACAGACAGGGAACCAAAATTGTTCAGGAAGGTGTGAAACGTAAAACGCGAGTGGAAATTTCGATTCTGGTGAACTTTTTTTTCAACCTTGAAAAGTGAAAACAAAGCTTCTGCTACCTTGGTAGACTCGGAATCAAACTGTCAAATGGGCGTGTATTTCGACAAATAAGTTCTGTATAGACGTGTCTTGATTCGTGTTGAGTCTGCTGTCGTACTCATCACTTACGTTAGATAATATAGGTAAGTATGCAAAGCTCATTTCATCTCATCGGGATTAACTTACACTTGGCGGACTTTTGATTGAACTAGACCTGAAATTATGTCCCTGGCGTGTACGTCAACCGTAATCAACGCTTTGAGAACTTCCCTCTGAATGTGTGTCAACTCGCCGCGAACCATCCCAGCCAGGTCGTTCAAGTCGTTGAAACCTTGAAACAAACATCATAGAAATCAAATAGTAGGTGTCAGTCTAATGCGGAATTTCCTATTTTTGACCATAAAATTGGATTCAGCACCTCGAAAAACGGCAAACTTTGAGCCCGTACTTCCTAATTTACGAATAAACAAAACAGTGTAGAAAATATGAACGTTCAAAAAAACCGGGAGGATGACGTCATCCTGGAATAGTTCATTTACGGCCGCTTGAAGCGCTGAGATCGTGAAATCTGTAGTCCTCAGATGCAACATTTCACAAAACCAGTAAAGATCGAAATCGAAAAGCTGAAGAAAAAAAAACGGAAATAGCAAGGTGGGGAAAATGAGGTTTTCCATTTTTGTTTGATAACTTTGCTCTTAGATAACACCATTTCGTTGGTCTATCGGGCAACACTGGGATGGCTATCCGAACAGCCAATAAGCAAGCGTTTCCGCTTCACGTTGAAGAGGTCCGTTTTCCCAGTTATTTTTTGAAATCATAAATTTTGAATGTCTCCCAAAAATAGCAGGAGACTCATTTTCCAAAATCAACCCGATTTTCATGTATCCCACACCATTAACTATTCAGGAAAAATGCAAACAAAATACGGTAAAATTCCTCTTTTTTTTTTTTTTTTTTTTTGTTGCAGGTCTTTTTGCGAGCTGATTTTCAGACTCTTCCACTGCGACCTAACGAGGTCTATTGTGGAGTGCCTCCAGGCTATGTTAGCCTACTAAGAAGAGATTACTGAAAACCCCTTCTTCCCATTTTTTAGCAAAGCAAAGAAGATCAGTGTAAGTCACCTTAGAAACGATGTCAGGCGGTAAGACATCACTTCCAAGGGTTGTGAATCTAGCTCGACTCAGTGCTTCACAGTAGCACATAATATGTTCGGCATCTTCCGTTTCCATATCACAGAAGCGGCAGATGTCCGTTGTTAGTTTGCCTATCTTCTTTAGGTGATATCGAAGTGGGCAGTGGCTGGTTAATAGACCCACAAGTATTCTGACGTCCTTTTTAGGCATAGCTATGAGTTCGTTAGCCCGCTTCTTCGAGAACGTCAAGAATAGTTTTGCCTGTCTCAGACCTGGGAGGTTTTACCAGTATCTTACTCGATCGTTTTTTTCCCAGTTTTTAACCACGTTTTTTAAACAAATTTTGTTCCTCATTGGTTAGAGAATTATGTATAGCTCTACAACTGCTTGAAGAGGAATTGCTACAAATGGCACTTATGAGCTCTTCTGTTTCCCAATGCAAGACAATTTTCAACTCCAGTTTGATACATTAAATCATTTGGAGAAATCCAAACCAAACCTCAGTTAATGGACTGGTTTTGAAAAACAACTTTTTTTCTGGTTTAAAAAAAAAAAGGAAAAACAAGAGTTAACACTCTCAGCGTTGAATCAATTTTCGTGACTTTCGCCCCTGCCTGAATTTTGGAGAGGTTTTACATTCAAATATAGTGTATTTATTTTAATCAGGGAAGAGTGTAAAATTATTTAGAGCAGGAAAAAAAAA